>SJOL01006425.1:1854036-1876174 GCA_004794785.1 Opisthorchis felineus | reverse complement strand
AGGCAGCTGGCACAGACAAACGGGTCAGGAGAGTTAGCCAGTTGGCTTACCTGGTCGTCCTGTAAGCCCGTGCATTTAAAGTGCCACCAGGCCTTGCAGGAGTGGCATTGCATACCACGTCTTACATTCGACGGACACCCATTTCTTCCACATCTGTTGTGATCTATCGATGGCTGCGGAGAGCAGCTTGTATTGATTTGGGTCATCATTGAGAATGGGTGCAAAATAGGAACTGAGTGCGGAATAACAGAGGTTATCACGTAAGTGTTATGGTAGAGTAAACAAATTCAACAAATGACACGTGTGAACTCTGTAAATAGATTGAACAGTAAAAGTATTATTTCACAAATTCGCACGAGGGAAAAACGAAACCGATTTCGAACGTACCGCGATGGTTGGCATATTTTAAGCCACCGAAGTGAAGGGCCGATGTTTGAATGATTGTGAAAGGCGGAATCCCGCACCAAAACAGCTTTAACCCTGGCTGTTTGGCATTGCTTCGGCCATGAACCCAAATCGCACGCAATTGGCCAGAAGAACGGGGCGCTTGCTGGTCTACCATCAAGGCAAGCTAGGAGTGGCCGAAAGTGTGGACCCAACAGCCAATCATCATTCGGTATCCACCTGATGCCGGGTAACAATGCGGCATCCAGAAGGCGCCGGCATTTCCAAAATGTCATTTCCTCATACGCTTTATACACAACGCGATGCGCACGTGTTATTGACCTGGCTCTGGGTGGTTAATACGTGTATACACGATAGCTTGGAATTTCCAGGCTGGGAACTGAGCTGGGACGTCACCATCAGTATAATGGATAGGCGGGCACCCGCGATGCGTCGACTTTAATCAGCTCGGTGAATTATTGTGGCAGCAACAAAAGTAGCTTGAAGAAACACAACTGAATTCATTAAATCACTGACTCGAGACTACATGCCCACACACCAGCAGCCAGTACCATATGGTACTCAATATTGAGTCTTTTGTTTCTTCTACTAGCAGCTGCTTCAGTGGTGGCCCTAATGGCGGGGTTCACATTCGGCCACCGTTCTCGTCATTCTTTTGACCCCTGGTTCAAGAGGTACGAAGACTAGTTCAAAGCTGATTTTCCATGTGCGATGATGGATGGAAAGTCAGGTTATAGCGGCGAAAACTCGGCACACCGTAGCATGAACGTCATGTAAACTTCATTCAAACTTCGTACGAAATTCATTCTACTGGTTCGACTACCCAACAGAAGAAAAAACGGGACCATTATGTCGGTTTTGCCCCATTCGACCGCATCGAGGAAATTTTCGATTCAGAACCCCGTGGTGTCAATCCACGTTTTGCTTCACTGCGCTTGAGGTTGGCGGGCCGAACCTACAGAACTGTGACCAGCGCATACGCCCAACGATATGCTCAACGAGCGACCACAGAGGTGACTTCTGCACCGAATTCGACACTTCGGTCAGTTCCGAAAATCGACAGTATCTTGCTGGGAAACTTCAGTGCACATATCGGTTGAAGTAACTCCCTTTAAAAACACGTCCTCGGAGAGCATGATATCAGGGCTGTGAACGCCATTGGCGGTAAACTTCTCAGGCTTTCGGCTCCCCACGCTCTTACTATCATCAACACGAGATTTTGACTCATCTCCACATGAAGATGAGTCAAAATCCACCCAACGGCCGCTCATCCACTTGATTACGTTATTATTCACCTGCTATACGTTCGACAGTTGTGCACCACACGAGTGGTGTGGTGGGCCGACTGTGGAACAGACCACCAGTGTGTCCGAACAAAACTCAAAATAGCCCTGTGAGCCGCACTACGCCAACCGCACTAGTGAGCGTATGAAAACCGAAGTAAACTCTCAAAGATCCGGAAATCAGGTTGACGTGCCAGTGGCAACTGGCCTGTGCATTGACAACCCTCAATCCTTCCAGTCCGCCGTCAGGAACGTGGCACAATTTGAGGCACCAGAAGGTGACGACGGAGTCAGCCAGGTCGGGCAGCCGCGCACGAGACGTCCTGACTGGTTGGCCAACAACAACAAAAACAGCTGGTAGCTGGAAGAAACAAAGCGCTTACCGAATCTCCTGCCAACCCGGGCAGTGATGTCAGGAAAAAACGGCTAAAGGACCTTCGGAATGACCTGACTTAACTGCATCAAGAACGATTGATGGAGAAGGCGAAGTGAGCAGATTAAAGAATTTCTTGCTTGGCGGCTGCACAAAGGATTTTACGTTTGTTCGGGAGTCGAGAATCAAAACGACCTAAAATCTCCAGAATGCTGACACGAGACTAAAGCAGACGTCATCTGCATCGATAATGGGTATATGGCGCCAGCACTTTAACAAACTGCTGAATCGACCGACGGGCATCGACTGCATTGTAGTGTATTGACTAAACGTGAACTGAAAGTGACCTTTGTGGAGTTTTAAGGTGACCCAAGAGATATGCTTACCGAAGAAGTGTTTGGTGGCCCGGCTCTGGAGAATGCACTTTTTCGGGTGATCAACGCGATCTGGCGGGAGGAGGAGATCCCACCAGAATTGTGTCACTACAAGGGAAAAGGAAATAAGACTAAACCCGGCGACTACAGAGGCGTTTGTATGCTGATCTGTGCTGGAAAGACTTTGGAATAAGTGCTACCCAGACCAAAGTGACTGAAGCAGTGACTGACTAACTAACCCCCCCCCCAAGTAACACTTTTGATTCGGTGCTGGTCGTAGCAAAATGAGCCTGATACTTGCCGCACAACTGCTTCAAAAATAAACCTGCCAACATCATCAGCCACTCCATGTTCTCTTCATCAACTTCACGAAAGTCTTCGACTTTGTCGCAGTTCTTTTGGAATACACCTGTCCGCCAAAATCCGTCAACCTCATCCGAAGCCTGCATGATGGGGGCGAGGTGGCTCAAGTGGTTAGAGCGCGAATTTACTGACCAGAGGGTCCGTGGTTCGAACCCGACCTCTGCTTCTCGACTTCCCGTGTCTAGGCTGGGGCAACCTGGCAGTATCCCAGCCCTCGTGCTTCCTTCAGATGGCATGGCAGTTAGGCACCGGAAAGGTGCTACAGCTGAACGATTTATTTATATTTTTATTATTATGATGGAATGAGAGCGCATGCTTAGCGGTTGGATTGACCGGCGCAAAACGGTCGCATCCCTGTCCCGCTCTCTTCAGTCGAACAGTGACGGCCATCGTGGATAGGGCTTTGGTGAACGACGATGCCGGCGCACAGTTTCAATACCGGCTTGATGGGGGATTGGTGATGTTGAATGTGGGACGTTGACATACTATCTACTAAGCTGATGAACACGCAGGGCTTTTGGTGGATGTGCTGTGATGTTGAAACATGAATGGCCCGGAACAGTATTCCGTAGCAGCTCTTATATGACCTGTTGAATACGAAGAAACAAAACCTTGTTGGGCAAAAGCCTTCATATCCAGACGCTTTGGTTGAAAGTCTGAAAGAAGCGGACGCAGATCTCATGAAGTGGTAGTGGCATGGAGAGATGACACGAACTTGAGTTTGCCAATTCACCGGCCGTCAACTTACAGTCGCAGGGGTGAAGCGTTGGGGATGCAATGGCATCTTCATAACTGTTGAACGTGGGTCTGCAGACGCGTTTTTGCTGGTTGCATTGGATTGGTCGGCCACCACTGAAGAGGCAGCAATCCGTCGGCGGATACATTAAGCTTACCACATCCTCCTTGGCTTTCTGAAGTTATCAGGTAGCTACGCCTGCGATGGTATCGGAAATGACTTTCGGTGACCTTCACTGCACCGACCAAAATGCCTTAGCACACAGTGATCCAGTGGACTGAGCTCGCGGAGGTTCTGGAAGTGACTCAATGATTATCATCGTGTGGTCAGAATCAAGTCGAATCATGGCTGTGGGCATGTATTCTAGGTCCGGCTTATTAGTAATACAAACTCCTGGTCTGTCCCAAGCAGGCACCATTGGGATCAAGTGCTAGGGTGTTCCTATCTACAAAGCTCCGGCTTGTTGTCATGGCTACCCCTAAGCGTAAAACCTTAGACAGTGTTAGAAGTGACTGTCTGTGACCATCGTTGAATAGACGAGTGAATAGTGATAATAATAAGCTGAATAAGGGCGAAATGGCTTAGTGGTTAGAACGCGAATTTACTAACCGCATGGTCCGCTGTTCGAACCCGGCCTCTGCATCTCGATTCTTCTGTCTAGGCTTGGGCAGCCTGGCAGTATCCCAACCCTCGTGCTTCCTTCAGGTGACATGGCAGCTAGGCACCGAAAGGGTGTTACAACTGAACGGTTTTTATTTTCATGAGCGGAATAATTACTTGACCTAGCTCACCATACGTGTGTGCCTGGGGTGTCTCATGTGTGTTGTAGGTCAACAGAGAACCTTCGACCTATTCTGTGAGTGTCGGCCGTTTAGTTGTGTTCACCGCCCTGACCTAACGGTGGCATAAGTTATTCTTCACGGAGAGGCCCTGGTTTTGTTGCTAGGCTGGACGATCTTTATCACTGCTATCTGAAATTTACGTACATATGATATATNATATATATATATAGCACTTTACTGTTCTGGGCTGTGATATGTGGTATCCTATTGTATTCTGCTTGTATGTGTTTACTGTGTCCACCTAAAGAGGGTGCGCACTACCACTCTAGGAATTCTGGAGTGTGACGCCTACAACGGTGCTAGAGGTGACTTTGTGACCATTGTTGTAAGACCTAGTTGAATGATTGCTATCATTCGCCAGTCATATGCGTACACAGATAATGCGTCTCCTAAGTAATGCGGGTGACCGGGTGGTCAATCAGGAAACGGACGTCAGCCCACCGTGGTTTCCGTCATGTCGTACTGCTGTCGTTTTTCCACGTAAGAAATTTCCCACTCACACATGGTGTGAAACTTATTTCCTGTGCGAGTCTCATTTTCATTTCACTTACATGTCACCTCTTAACTATGCTTCATCCTGCATGCTCCCACTTTTGCTCCTGTATGTAGAGTGGACTTGCTGATCCTCTTCATTTGACTTCCCTATCAGGACGCTCTTATGGTCATCCTGCGGGTGCCTTGAGACGCATACTTTCGTTCTTTCCTGTGCAAAGATTCGGTTATCCCGGTTTTAGGCTATTACGTCACGAACTCTGATACCACACAGACCCAACTTTCAGAGGAAGTTTTCCATTTGGTTGTCTTTTTGTGTTCTATCCTGCATTTCCTTATCGGTAACCCATTTCCTGATGAAAATCCACCGATAATCCGTCGTTCAGACAGGAAGTGAAGTTTATCTGTCTGCCTGTTTATTGCATGTTGTTTGTATATTTGGCACTAGTTGGTGTGCTGATAATTTGCCACTCGCCACACATAGGGATATCCTTGACCTGATTTCAGTGGACATTTCAGGAGATGTTGAAAGGACGTGATGATAGCATGGGTAATCATCATCGTCATCATCGAAAGCACATCAGTGTCCAGCACCGACACTTTGCTGCCGTACAAACAATTTATTTGAAAGCCTTATTTTGAGGGAAAGAATAAAAGCGAATTTAGAAGGAACTTAAAAGGTAGTCTAGCACAATCATTCCGAGGTGCCTGCACCTCCAGACGCTCTTTCAAATAGTCAGGATGGAAATTGAAAACAAGGACGCCACTGGCATCTCTTAGCAGCGTTCCCAAACGTGCACCGGGAGGATCACGCAGACTCCATCCTGGAAGACAGTTCGTACCAACTTTACCCCTACTCTTCCCCCTGCCAGGTTGGCCACCTCTGCTTGTACCACCATCCCTTTTCACTTTTCAGAAATCGATGATTCGGTATAGGTAATATATGACCGAATCACCACAGTTTTTGGTGCTGGACACATTCCTCGATCAGGGTCTCTGCTGCACAGCCGGATACTTGTTTTCTAATTACCTCGTTACAGATTCGCCGGCCCCAGCTTACATGAAATATGGTTCTGAGACAGCGGTTGTCGATGTCCTGAAGGCGTCTCAGTTCGGCTGCCCTCAGGAGCCACGTATCACACCCATGCAACAAAACAGCCGTACTGTAGCCTGATACACGCGTGCCTTGCAGATTCAGGTCTTTGCCCGCTTGCCGGCGTAGGTGTCCCAAATTGGCAAACTCGACCGGAGGCTTAGATATTCGTGCATTGAACTCATCTATCACACTACAATCGGAACTAATACAACTTCCAAGATACGTAAAACGCTCCACAATTCCGAATGCCCATCCTTGGATTGAAAGTAGCTTGTTTAGTGACTGCATATCCGGTAGCATAACTTTACACTTTTCAGGCACATTGCGCGTGTCAAAAGACGGGATGACATTGGTCGGTTCATCCTGTGCCTCCTCTTCGAAAACGAACACCAGGATTTCGGAGAAATTCGAGCATGCCGCAATAAACTCTGGATCACCAGCGGTGCGCAGCCAGAAGCACACATCAATGCCAAGCGGATCCAGTGTGAGAGCAATAACAGCTTGTTGTCCGGCTTTCTTCAGAGTTCGAAGCCAGATATACCTGGCTTAGAGGCTTGAAGCTTGATTTCGAGATGCCTTAGGCTGTCGGCCCCTGCTGGTGCGCAGATTTTGCGTCCAGGTCAGAAGCAAGACGAATGGGGTCACCAGCCTTAACGGATGGGCCTACAAGGAGTTATTGGTGGGGCGGGGAGAGGGAGAAGGAAAAGTATGTAAAATAGGTCAAAGGAAATATGTCAGCAGTAGCCTGTTTTCGCTTACCCGTCCTGTCGTATGTAGCCCACACTGGTGCCCACACTAGACAGGAGGATGATTTGGGCCGTCGATCAAAGCCTTTGGCTCAAAAGCCAAACTGAAAGGCAGCGGTGTTTGGTGGGAAACGCCAGTGCATTACATTTTTTTAAACGACGTGTCTCTACACATGTTCCAACCCCCAACCTGAAGGACCAGGGGACTGTGTTGGTCAGACCTCTCACCATTGACCAACCTGGTATGAGATTTTGCGAGCGCTGCCCCGTGGCCCACAGAATTACGTAAACTGCTACTCCATGGTATGGTCCAGTTTCTTCGTGACGGAACATGGATCTGATAATGAAAGTGTCATGACAGAGATTATGGATGTTCAAGGAATTGCAATCTGAACGCAGAGGGTTGGACTGGGTCATTTCGATGAACACCACTGTTTCCTAGGTCAGGCGCCACTGGATTTTTTTGCGCACGTGTTAGGCCTGGTATTTCTTACGCTAGAGAAGTTGTACACATTCATGCAACTGGTTCACTTCTCAGCCTCTATTCGTCTTCAGGTTTTGCTTTTACGCCGTTTGATACCCTTTGCATAATGAGCGGTAAGTTCTATTACAGTAGGCTTCATCCCTTTTGAATTTGCAGATGAAGTTGGAGCCCTAGTTATTGATTTTGGTTCCCATTCGCTAAGAGCTGGATTCGCCGGCGAAGATACTCCGAAGGTTTGTTGTTATCTGTACTTTTTGCTACTGATGCCGGTTCTTAAAGATGGATATGCCATCCCTCGTCGGAACGATCCCGGCTACTGATACTAAGCCAGTACGTCGAATCGTAGGCCAGAATGTCATGGTGGCTCGTGGAGGCATGGAATTACAATCCTTCCTCAAAGATGGTCTTAGTAGGTTTCATCCTCTGTTCCTCATTCTGGGACTCACTAGTTGAGGATTGGGATGTTTTTGAAGATGTGGTGCAATATATATTACAATATCTAGTGCCGGAGGAAAGTAATCATCATCCTATTCTATTTTCCGAACCGGCATGGAACACTAAGAATCATAGGGAAAAAATTGCTGAGGTTCTTTTTGAAAAGTTCAAGGTAAGTGGAAATTCGGATAGGCTCATTCGCCGTTTCACAGATACCTGCTTTCTACGTGGCAAAGAATGCAGCATTGACCTGTTTTGCGAATGGTCGCCACACAGGACTTGTACTAGATAGCGGTGCTATTCATACTTCAGCGATCCCTGTCTACGATGGCCTTGTGCTGACTCAGGAGACTGTTCGATCGCCGCTTGCTGGTGACTTTTTACTGCAACAAGCACAACGTCTGATAGATGAACTGAATGTAGAATTGGTACCTTACTACAAGGTTGCCTCAAAGGTGAGTCGAGCTGAAAGTTCAACAACACTTCAATGACACTAAACACTCAACTTTTGTCATCATCATTGACAGCAGCATATCAGTAATACATACCGGCACGTAACTGCCATGTGCGCTTCACTGGCTTTCGAACGACGGAATGTTGTCATAGATAAAGCGGTATTATGATAGCGACATCTCACGGCTCATTCTGTATTCAGTCTGTTTTTCAGTCATTGCTGTGGACATGATTGTGGTTCTAGTACTAATACTAGTGCACTTGGCTCCAATTCATCCACAATCAGCTACTCAGCATTCTCAATTACAAGATCAATCTGTTCAACTTTGGCGTATTTCTAGCGAATAAATGTGAGCCAATACACAGGATATCCACACCCATAGAATTGCTTGGTCGCCAAAACCTATAGAAATACCATCAACAGATCGCGGATAAAATTCGGTCACAGACTTGCCGGCTGAGATTTCGCACCCCCATTTGTGTACTGCTCCGAATTATCTACCAGCGATGTCAGTGGCTTTTGATTAATGCTCCTTTCTGCTTACGGCTCGCGGGAACAATTTTTGAAGTTCTGTTTCAAGGGATTCACTTCATTAGGGATAATTATATTGATGCACTTCTTCCGTCGAATTCACCTGAGTCAATATTTTGGTGGAGCTTCTCAAATGCATTAACAAAATTCGGATCGGTGGTCTTAATGCAGAAACACTATTCTCAGATACTGACTTTTTGTGAAGTGCTGATACATTTTGGTCGGTGACCGTGCCACTATGGGATAGGGTGTGGCGGTAAGATAGAAATGGTCAGTATAGTAACGTTTACTGTAGAGTCAGTAAACGTAGACATAACTTTTTCTAAATACAAACCGAAGTGAGATTCATGACAACTACTGTAGCCGTTTGAATCTGCGAAATTTCGGCCTCCAATGCCCCCGGTGCCGGTTGATAATCCCTGAGCTTTATTTACATGGGCGTTCTATAAAAACACTACGGAGGTGAACCAATACGTCCCAAGGATAACAAACGACTCGTCGACTGCGCGTGTTCCTTGTTTCTTAGATAGAGGGGGACAGTCAGTTGTGGGGTCAGCGCTGCGACCAGTTATTTTGATGCAGTTGGAAGTCTCGTTACAGAGCCGTCTGGTTTTTGAACCTTTCAGGTGCAGTTCAGTTATTCAGACTAACGGTGCCTCCCCGGTCAGTTAAGCTGGTGCGTTTGAAGTGTTCGGATTCCGGGTCGTAGGATATGTCAAGTTCAGGTGGAATGAGAGCAACAGGCATGGGAAATGCGTGTCACTTCTGCCCTGCGTTGATTACCACGTCAGAGGTTATTGGTATTGGATTATGAGGAGAAGCCAGAGGCAAAGTATCCTGAAATCAGGTCTCACTTCCAGGTCAGTGAGTTATCCCATATGTTATAGGTGGTTGCGGGCACTACCAATGATGTCCACTGCCGATGAGCTCTAGTAAGAGCGAATCTCTAGCCCAGTGCTTCCCATCTTCGGTGCGGCTAACTAGAATAGGATGACTGTTCAAGCGAGTGATGTGTATGCAATTTTCCCTTATCCGGTTTACCTTTGATTCCATCGACCGCAGCCGCTGTTACAATGCTGTTCGGGGGACTTCCATAAATTCAATACCCTGAAGGAAAGGTAGAGAGTAGGTTTTACTTTATTCATTTCGGCCTTCAGCTTAAATGGATGATCTCATGTAGATTGCCTTCGCCAGGTTAAAGAGCCGCTTTGCTGCCGAGCGATTCCACAAGACCAGAATGCGATATGGGAAAACCACGTCCATTCTAGTGTAGCCGTATTCGTGGGTGATCATGAGACTGATAAATCCTTTTGCTTGGTGCGGGAATAGATAACACTAGCTGCTCCAGATTTTGTCTGTCTGCGTCAATGAGCCCAAGGAAGTACGTTCAGCTCCATTAGAGGGCGAAAATCTCATGAGGGTTTAGCAGACCTCTTTCTTCAGTTTTCTCGTTTAATGTTGGTTCTTTTGGAAGTTCACAGTATATGCTTACTCGGTTATTGTCATTATCGCCACCGATCGTCACTTCACTCTCGTCCTTATCCTCGTTCTCCCAGTCCTTCGATTGTGAGTTGACTAGTGTTGACGTTCGTTATAAGATCAGAAATCTGAAAGGCGTAGCCAAGCCCTGGACCAACAAACGTAGTTGGTTGCGGGACTCAGACGTACCTGTCAGCGCCTCTAGCCATGGATGTGTCTCCTCTTGTGCTCATCATCCGGGAATCCGGCTGCCACCAACGCGGCTGAGTTCATTGGTTAGGGTCTTCTTGCTCCTTCGATGGATTAGTGCCTGGCCTCTCTTGGTGGGTCCTTACTGAGCATAGTTTGAGTGAAAACGGCTGTTCGGGGAGTGCGGTCTGCTGACATTCGAGGTACACAGCCAGACCAGCACCGCTTATCATGTATACAGGTGATTGATCAGATGGCCGTATCATGTACAATCAGCTTTTCTTGTAAATGCGCTCTTTACTTCAAAAGACAATTGGACGTGCCTCGGTATTGATGATTTGCTGTTCCGTGCAGATTCGAGTAATGCTTTGAATAAATCGGTGGTCAAACTGAGAGTTTCGAAACACCCGCTGGCCGTGTCCAGGTCTCTGATCAGTATGGGTTGTCTTGCATGTCATAAAATCTACTCTTGACAAACGGGTTGCTGTCGCATCAACATGCCGCAGTCTGGCAAAAATCGACTACGCTTTCCCTGTCCATAGGTTGGTTTCATCTTTAACCAGACTCACGTGAGTGTGCAGCTGCCTAGCTCTTCAGGCATGCGATTCGATCCTAACCAGTCTTGCAGTAGCATTTCACGCTGCGATTTTGAACGACTTGTCAACTTGCGCAGATAAGTGAGCTAAATCATTTGATTTTGCTTTTGTGTCTGTTTGGTCTGCTCCCACATCTAGTAGACTGGTGCCTCGGTGATTTCCTTACATTGTTTGTATGCCCCTCTGAAAAATGATTTGGTGGAATCACCCTTTTATCTCGTCTAAGATTTCGAGTTGTTGTTTGATATTCACTTCTCACTTTTCTTCATGAGCTGATACTATGGGCTGTCGCAGCAGACCAACTGAATTGTTCTTCAAAGCACCCGACACATCTTTCTAGACGACGCTTTTGGGAGTTCGTTGCCCTATTGTCCTATTCTCATTGGTTGTCGATTTCTTCTGAACGGTCCCAGTCGAGCAATATGAGGTACAAATCCCGCCTTCTGAAACGGCTTTCGAATCTCCTGGACCGTCCCCGTCCACCAGCTATTTTCTGAAGTCGGGGCCACTGACCTCGGGCAAATCCGGTTCCAGTCTGATCCTATCAGAGTAGTTGAATTAACGGTTTCGAAAGCTGTGGGTGTAGCTTCTTCCAGATGTTAACATCTACATCAGCTTGTGCCTTACTGACACTGCGTCCGTCGAATTCTGACAGTTTTCGAACCGACCGGATAGATATTACTGTGCTACGGTGGTCAGCTCAAGGCGGTAGGTTTGCTATCCCCTCATCGTCCAACGAAGTCCTACTGGCAACCGAATGGTCAAACGTACAACCGCGTGGTCAGAGTCCAGCTGTGTACTTCCAGAATGAAGGACGATATCGATTGGTTTCTCTCCATCATTCGTTTGCTACCACATGATAAAACTGCTTTCACGGCTGGCTAGCATTAACGTTGGAAAATTGGGGAAAATTTGCTGTGCTGTAGAACAAATGATGAGCACCGTATGGCTGAAAGAGTCACTCTCCGTTGTCCTTCCGCCAACCATGCACTTCGAACTCATAACTGATCTTCTACAGGACTCGGCCGACTATCTTGGGAGTTCACATCACCCGAAAGGATGATGGCATAAAACCTTTTGCGAACCAAGTCAACCTGAACAGATTTTGGTTGAAATTATCTTTCTCGCTTTTGGGAATAGATACTGTCGGCGCAGATGTTTGCCTCTTTCTGAATGGTGTTACCCTTGTTTTTGGCTGGACAACCAAGTAGCACAAGACTGATTTACTGGAATTCCTTCCAGTAAAGCGCGTTTAATCCTGGGGCTGAGTGAAACCTCAACATTTTATACATCTCTAGCCGTCGCTCCGGATGGTGAAGTGTAAAAAAATCAGGGTTTGGCTTAAAGTCCAATTTGTAAGGGGGCAACAGAATCTCATACCCTTGTGTTTGGAGATGTAGAATATGTCAATATTCAGAGACAATGGAGTCTAGAAAAGATTCCGTTTAACCATTTTTATTGAGCGTACAAACTTTCAAGGTTGCCTTTAGAAGTTATTCGAACATCGTTTTGATTTATTCTGGTGAACAGTGTGTTGGACAGGCGACTGTGGTCAGATTTCTGCTTACTGGCTTTTCTGGTAACGTTGACTGCGGTGTGTAGAGGGAACGTTTAGGGATTGTCGGTGAGCAGAGGTGCGAGGGCGGACGGTACCTTTCGTTTTGCCAGGTCGAATAAAGGGCTTGTTTGAGACGCCGTATCTTTGATACCGCTGACGCACAAGCTTGATCCACCAGGTAGTGGGTGGATGTAAAGTTTTGCTCGGGGATTCGGCCTCAAGTCACTCATTTCAAGGTCTGAATCACGAGGCACGCATTGGTAGAGTTTTATAGGGATCACACTTGGCTGTTTAGGCCTGAAGCATTCCAGAGAAACACGGTGTGTGGGATGGATATCTCACTTCGGACACTGCCATTCACAGCAGATGTATCTGGGACCGCATCGAGTCCTTGATGAGATTTTTTAGTTTGTCCACGATTTATAGGATTCGCTGGCTGTCACAGTTAACCGTTAGGTGTTCGAAGTGCGGAGTTTCATGGTAGACTTTTCTCAGCCAGTCGTTCCTCAGGAGAAGTCAGCTTTGCTACTTGCATAACTTTGGAAAGTAGACCGCCCGGATGAAATAATTCACTGGCTTTAGACTCAAAACCACTCTGCCCCCAAACCACCCCATACTACGGATACTTCCAAACGTTTCATCACCAATCGAGGTGACATCATCAGTGCGTTATTGGGGAGCGTAGTGGTGCGTAGCGACCAACCCATCGCTACGCACCACTACGCTCCCCAATAACGCACTGATGATGTCACCTCGATTGGTGATGAAACGTTTGCAATCAAATTGCCCAGCTCAGCGAACAAGCCAACGACCATCTACGCTACCTGCGGATACTTCCATTACTTGGGGCCTGCTGCAATTTGTATGGCTACTTCCTCCAGGTCTTTCTGGCATGATAGAAACGTGAGGAACGAATGCCAGTAATTTTAGCCTTGAAAATCATCTTGCCGTACTAATCTGATCCCACCTTCAAGGTTGTAGCTACTAATTAGGGCTTCCTCTTAATCTTGACACCAGGATAGGGGATGCTCGTCCACAGAGCGTATCAGAAGTGTTTCCAGTGAAGTTATTCACCATTACCGGCTTATCAAAACAGTTTATCTTCGGCCTCTTTTGAACTACTTTTTATTCAGTACTTTAGTGACCATTCCTACCACAAGCAGGCGCCGTGTGTAATTTTGCTAGCACAGTCTTTTACCCGGTCACAGCCCTTGTACTCTTGTGCAGTTTTGTATGAAGAATTTACCGGAGCTTGCCTATGATCATTGCACCCGTAATCTAGTTCAAGAATAACGCTGTTATGGGGGCACCGACAACTTGCAAACAAAATTCCAAGTCTTCTCATGTATCCTGAGAAGAAATCTCACAAGGAAACTGAGCTATTTTATCTTGTTATTGAGTCTTTTCTCAACGTTTGACTTCATTTCACATACTTGTTGATGACTCTTCGGCTGTTTTGTCAAACGCACGTTGACTTGTGCTTCCACTTTCATCTTCTTGTGAAGTGCCAGTTAGGGTCCCATTTTGCCACTGCTTTTAATACTGAGCTCGAGACAGTTCAGTGGTTAGGGCGTGAACTCACCAACCGGAAGTTCGTGGTTGGAACCCAACCACAGCATCTCGACTGCCCCAATCTGGCCTTGGGCAATCTTGCAGTATCCGAGCCTTCTTCTTTCGGGTGACATTGGAACTAGGTACCGAAAGAGCGTTACAGCTAAGCGATTATTATTATTATTATTGGTAATTGTACCAGTCCGTTTCCACTGTGTTAGCAGGAATTACAGAAGCTTCTGGCCTAATACACTACAATGATTGGATCCTTCTCACTTGAACTTGCATAGTATGCGAGTTTTTCACTCAATAATTGTACATAGCTTGTTTTTAGTGAGCATTAGTTGGAAAATACTTATAGCTTTCATTTCGTTACACTAGTTAAATGTTGCGCATGAAAAAAACTTAGTCCCAAGACTCTATTTTGTGTTGCTCCAGTCCGTCCTAATTTACCCGGATGATCTCGTTTTTACTGTTGACAGTTTACATCTTTCTTACTTAGGTCACCATAGAGATTGGTATTTCGCATTCTCAGACATCTTTAGGTTTGTGTATTGGTGAGCATCTCATTGGCTGATCTCATCTCTGTGGCTTACGGTTGTCTCCGATTAGTCATTAACCGAATGGCTATCACAGTCAATCTTTCAGTGGAGATTTCGTCCTAAGTGAAGTAAATATATGCACTTAGTAAAACGTCCATCTGAGAAGTTTTTGTTCGAGGAGCCATTCAACATGTGTGACTATGTGATGTGGATCCCGTGATTGAATGATAAGCGGCGCTATATCTTGTCTAAGTGCGAGTTAATCACACTGCTGACCCGCAGCTCATGGCCGAACAGTTGAGTGTTCAAAATATGAACTGGCAGGTCGTGGGTTGGAGGCTGTCTGGAGTTTTGTGAGATGTGCACTGCTGACGATTCCCAATAAGGATGATGAGCTGTACATTGCTTCTTGGTTTTTAAGCATAGATTGACTTCACTCACAGGAAGAAATCTCCATTAAAATTCCAAAATCTCTTCACACTCTTCACACAGAAATCCATCTTTGACAAACGGTGTTCAGGTTCCTTCCCGTTTTTCCGCTGTTCGTTTTATCAAAGCTCATTCCTTGAGTTTCGTTGCTTGTGTTCGCTCTTAAGTAAATACAGCTGCACGGCAAACACTTCCTCGGCCTTTCGTTCATCAGCACTGGAAACTGTCATCCTTTTGCCTGATAAGCCGTGTAGCCTAGTGTTAAATGTGTACCTCATTTCCAGATGTTTAATTTACCGTAGTTTCCTCATTTATCTCAGGAACTTGTCAACGAACGCGAGCCGGCAAAATGGAAAAAGAGAACAAATCTCCCGGAAACTACTACGTCGTACGAAAATTTCATGATCAAAGTACGTATTCTTTTTCTCCTCAGCTCTTTTCGCTTTTGCAGGTCATAAGCACCTAAATTAACCGCTGCTCTTGGTGGGCATCCATGAAAAACAAGTTTTTAGATTGGTTACGGTTTGCTAGACACTGACAGGATGTACGGTTTCCTCATAACTGCGATCGGTCGCTCTTTTTGGTACTGCTTTTGAATTTCAATGGTGTCTGGTCGTCGGGCCCATTTGTTCTCATCATGAATCAGGCTGGGTTACTTTTCTACGCAATGGATTCGCCTGTCGAAGGTTCATTTAGGTACGTCCCATCTACGTACCATCTGGATGGGGCTGACAGATAATGGATTTGATGTAAATGGGGGTGGATTCGCCAGACTCGTAATATGAGCGAAGGTAGATACATTGTAGTGGACTCGAACCATCGACTTGTTACTTAACGGACGCTTGTCCTGCCAGCTGGGCTACTGACGATGCTTCTGTACGTCTCATGCACACAGATTATGTAGTGATTCGGTACTCCGAAGGCAACTCAAATCATTTGTGTATCCTCTGCGTAACTTTTACACGGGGCTAGACTTTGATAGAGTCCAGATACTCAATTTCTCTAATGTAAACTAAAGTATGTTCGAGTGAATACGTAGCATGAAGCAGTGTTCTCAGTAGCTCAACTGGATGAGCATTCACGCGTTCCACAAGAGGTCGGTGGTTCGGTTCCAGCGTAAGACGCCTATATTTTGGTTCTGTTCTTTGTGTACGTGAGCCTTTCACCTCAAAGTAACTGAGTTATCCAGCCCTTCGGTTTACGGAAATGCAGATACCAGATTTGGCCAGACTGAGCTTTCACCACATCCCCGCTGAGCGTCGGGATTCCCTAAAACGACCCGCTACACCAACACGTACAAGTAGCGGGGCTAAAACTAATTACACTTATTCTAACTGGGTCTCATGCGCTCTACTTTTTATTTGGTTGTAACCACCACCGATTTCTTGATCGAAGAAGGTGTCGTCGTTGGTGCCTTTTTCCCAAAACACCTGGACGCAGTTGTATCCGAAGGTTGCTTGCGATCCGCGTGTTGCCCTCACTCTCACCCAGTGTCATCCACTCGGATTGATACGTCATCGGAACCTCACAGTCACGTGATTGGTGTTCCTGGTCCTAATGTTTATTACTCGTTTTAGCGCAACTGTCATCTAATGATTGTATCGTTAGCGCTTGCTCGATGAAAAAAATATGGGGGAAATCGTAGTTCATGAAACTTGCGGAGTGGATATTCTGGCTGAGCAATTCCTCACCTACCTGGTCCTGCTGCTTAAAATTCACCGCTAAGTTGATTTGTCTACACCGTACGGAGCAACTGACCTACCAGATTCGACCAGTTAATTGTCGTCCACACTGTGGAACAACCTATTGTCTTTTTTAATTCGGTCGTGGTTGAATTATCAAATAGAGGTATTATGACTCGATCCTTATGACTTTGGAGAGTATCGTATTCCAACCCTGCTGAATTAGAATACGATTAATAACTCATTTTATCGTACTCGAAAATCTGATTGCATGTAGACAGTTTGCATACCACTGGTCTATGATAGTGAATCTGACGGACATTAACACTAACTGGTTGAAATTTCACTCAGTTGGTGCATAAGGTTTCTTTGTTTCACCTTTTTTCCCTCTACAATTCTCACCTAGTATAATCCAGTACAGGATTTCGTTGTTGCCGTGCGTTCCCAGTACAACTGATTTGTCTTGAGACGAGGACTTTACGTACACCCCACCTAACGAGGGAGACTTGTCTAGAGGGCCTTACACTTGATGGGTAGGTGGCTAGCGGGTGTTAAGAGATTGGAAGGCAGTTAACAGTATGCGTTTGCAAGTGCAGCTTAACTGTGTTCTCAGTCTGTGCTCATTTGCCTGGGGCATTCACCTGGTCTCGGCATCAATCCTCTATCACTCTATCTTTAATTGTTTGTGCGCTTGGGAGTTCTCAACTCCCTTATCGTGTGCAGAGCGTTCAGGTGAATACACACGGGGCTCAGCGCGAACCGTTTATGGCATTACTCATTGTACGTTGGTGTCCGTCGGCTTTGTGCGATGCGACAGGCTAATCCAGAAACCAATGCTAATCCACTATATATATATATATATATATATATATATATATATATATATATATATACCTTGTTACCGGAAGGTTAGCTTATAGTACAATTGTCATGCCTCGATAATCTAAGCTGGCCGTCAACAAGAGGATTGGCTTCCACCTCATAATTGAGTCTTCTGGTGGACCACATAGTGGAAATCTCACATTGGCGAACCTAGCCTGAAGTGTTCACACGCCAGTATTTCTTCCAAGCTTGGATTGTCAGAGGTGTGTCACACAGGATATGTGACTGTTGCGTCGTGTTAGCCCTAGGGGTGAAATTTGCCTAAATACAAACCTGAGTGTAGTCGTTAGCTAATACCTCAGTATCTTTAAACCTGTGATATTGTTCTTGTCTAGACATTACAGTCTAGATGTTGGTTTACTAGCAGATTTGTCAGCCCTATTTGTTTCAGTACAATTCCAAACTTCACACGACAGCTTTTCAGAGTAAGCACACTTTTTGGTTTGAGATCGCATGTGGAGTTGGACCAATCTCCATTTTGATAATCATACTGGACGTCTTCGAGGTAAAGGTAGTGTTAAGGTTATCTCACTCCCCTCAAGCAACTGCGCGAAATGACTTTTTGCCGACCACATCCCAAAATGCAAGTGATTCCAAGCAATGGACAACGGCTTGGTAACCCTGTCTGATGGTGGACCTCAGAATATACTCTGTATAGCCACGCTTTTCCCATGAGTGTCCACTCCACTTGTTCAACCCTACAGCGGGCGAGAACTTATCTTGCGACGGCTGTAGAAGTTGAAAGGTAATGCGTCACGTTAAAGTTTGTGTAATCGAAGTGATGGTGGGTCTACGAACCCCCTTTTCTTGACTGAGACCCAACCACGGCCTTCGTGTTTTTTTTACCGTGCCCAAAATGCCAAATAAACATAACTCAAAGAAAACACAGGTAGCTTCGCTGTTTGTCACCTGCACATGCATCGTCTGTAGTAGCTTCACTATTCCTAACCGTTATGAAAAACGATCACGGATTCCCATTACTCGATCAGTGACGTCTCATGAAGATTTCCATTTATTACAGACCTAACTCATCTGCTCTCTGCTTTGATAAACTGGGATTTGTGCCTCTTTCCAAAGGCACGTGTTCACAACACAAGTAAATCAGTGATCAGGCAGCTGATCTAATACGTCTGTGTTGCGATTAAAACACAAACTATCCACGTGAGAACTATCCCCCCCCCCAACACACACACAAAGGCACGTCTCATGGTTGACTGAGTACAACACACGCAGACCATATGTCCGAACCTGTCTGTGATTATCCGCCTTCGAGTGCATTCTTGAGCGTCACCAAAGTGTACTGAATTTGACCAATGGGGTTACATTTAGTGTCCGGACATCTCATCACGCCTTCTCACACAGGCGTCAACTTCTGTATTAGGCAATACTTGCGTTTAACAGTTTCGGAAAGGTAGCAGTCCCTTTTCAGGGGTTGTGGGGTCAAAGCTGCCTAATTTTCTGACCCGTTTTGGGGTTTGAACGCATTCGGTAAGACCTTTGTATCTTGAACTAATTCAAGAATATCCGATAGATAACTTTGATTGGACGTTAAACGCTATGATGCACCGAACTACGATCTTAAGTTGTGACTTCAGGAAGAGCTTAGAAATGTTTTAACAATTCTGTAGTTTCTGTGTAATGCTAACGTTGCATACACAGTGCTCCCTCTTCGTAATGTGATCGAATGGTTGTGCACCCAGTCACAGGAAGTAGTTTGTTCGCCCCCATCTTTATTTGCTTGGCTTTTTTGTGTTCTTTAAAGGAAGTGTGCACTATATTTAAGCGACTGAAACTAATCTATAGCCCTATACTGATCGGAAAATGAAGTCTTCTTAGTCGTGTTGGCTTTCGCTTTGGTTTAACCCCAAGTTAATCTTAGTTCGAGTGCCTTCGGACAGTGTTTCTCATTTAGAGGAGTACTGCGCTTGACAAACATATACCACTGCAACTCTTTCACATGCCGGTGTTACGACGCGTTCAGAGGTGACGCTTTCATCGCGATTGTCCGCAACCTCGAGTGCTCGAGTGGTAGGTGAGGCCCAAGCGTATGGCAGCTGATGTTGTTACGTTCGCATCCGGACAGTAAAATCCAGCAACACTAACGGGGTTTTGTCCCATCACTTTTTCCGTCATGAAATTGTACACAAATTCATGTTTTTCTCTGTTGCAAGATGCATTAGTTTGTCGTTTTTAAATACAGCACAAACCTCAAAACAACGGCACCCTTTTTAGTGATAAAATACTGCCCATTTGCTTACTTGCACTTGCCTGTTGTTACCTCTGCCCAACATGTCGAAGGCTTGTCTTTAACTTCTCATGTTTTTCGGCTCTCTCAGAACCTCTTACAGGACTTTGTCGCATCCGTCCTTCAAGTGTCCGACGAACGTTATGATCAAAGGTTAGTTCCGACGTTGTCGATGGTTTGTTTTTTACGACGCATTGGTTCGGGATGGGGGGTAATTGTCTTGGACAATATTAGATGGCCGCGACTTGCTTCCGGTTATCTTAGAGTCACGTCCCACGGTGATTGACTCTTGGGACGCCTTGCTACCTACATACGTAGAACATGCCCCCCTCTGAAGGTCTTCGCTGGCTTTTTAACTGAACCAGATAATTCGCCTGTAAACATTTCACCACCGACCAGAATGACGGCGCTGGTGTCTTGTTGGTGGGCACGCTATACACGGTCGTAAAAAGGTCTGCTTTCCGGTGGTATCTCTAAATGGCACCATCTTCCAGTTTAGGCTCAAGTTGGTTGAACTTCACTTCTGTGTGTATATTTCCCTTGATTTAACGTGTACACACGAAGAAGCTCCTCTTAACATATAACACCACTTTACTCCGCTCCCACGAGTTTTCGTTTGGGGTTGATACCTTTTCAGAGACGATCCATCAACCCCCAGACAACACCACCTTAGGTTCTACCGGGGAGCAGTCTTCCTTCTCAGACAAGACCAGGATGCGAAATTCATGTTTTTGTTCTCGCTACTTTAAAGCACCAAGTACGTACATCATTACCAACAGCACACTAGTTTGCTTCCAACGTTATCGTGGTTTCCAAGCGTGATTTTCGGCTATTAGAACCTGAAATACTACAGTAATAGATCCTCTCCAGAGGGAGGTTACTAGCCTGTCCCCGTCATTCACTATTAAGTAGACATCAAATTCCATTTTAGTGACCTACCGTGATACGAAAACCTGATAGTGTACATAGAAACAGAGTGAACCCTAATGTGAAGAACCCGCATTCGTTTCATGTATCTTCGTTCAGAATAGTGATTCTCAAACCTTTCGGCTCATCACCCCTCGTTTTATATATAATGCGCAAATTGTAGGAATAGGATCGTTAAAAACATCTTGAAACATGGTGATGTGAATTGAAAACTAATACCCTCAAGACGGACCCCTCCGAATGGAGGACAAATTATTCCCCGGAAGGTACAGCTTAGTGTGCGGTGCTTTCGAGTAAAGACGACCCTCACGAGATTTTCACTACTTCGTTCTGATTTATTATCCCGTGTACTACGTGCATTCGCGAACACTAGTTATCCAGGGTACAGATTCATACTTCACATTCACTCACTGCTTTCTACTTTGCGGCTATGCTAGCATCCGGTTTAATGATTCTGAAATAAGCATTTGGAATTTTGGATATTTTCAAGCGCCAAGGCACGTGTTAAAAATTACCAGACGGGGCGGATAGTGTGCTCTCAACACACCGCGAGTTCGGTCAGCTATTGTTTCTATCGTAATGAGGCATGGCGAAATCAAATAGGCCTTATCAAGGCCTCAGCCATCCAGGCAAACAAACCAGCGCGTACTGCTATGTCCACTACAACACTTACTGACCAATGAATTTGCTTGGATAACAGCACGAATCCGCTGGCGGTAAACAGATTTAGACCATCCCGATTCACACACTTAAGAGTTGTATTTCATAGATTCATCTGGGCAGTGTCTTGCGTGCTAATGCAGTGATGGTTATTTTGCAGTATTGGGCACGGCAACTCTAATTCGAGTCTTAATAGTTAGTGGTATTAACATATGAGTACTACATAGATACACGCGTTATCAATCCCCGCTAGTCTTTTCATTACCTCGAGGGCTTCGCGTCTCCATTGTGTCTGTCCTTAGCACCCGACCTAAAGCTGTCACCTTGTCGTTGTGCTCGGGCTTCTGTGCTGCAATGACCCTGCTGGCTATATTGGCTGGAACTCAATCCCTAAATTTTCAACCATGTCAGGAAAGCCAACGGGGAGCAGCCCGACGAAGAACAACGAGTCCCCGTATTGCGAGTAATTGTATTACAAGGCGGTCTGGAGGTAAAGTCGTACTGTCCTCTGCGATAGGAGTGTGAAGGCAGTAAGACGCTTTCCCCAGGCGACCAGCATGTCCATATTTATGGAAGCAGCGATGCTGCCTTCCCTCGAGGAAGGACGAGTTAGAAAAGCTCGGTCTCAAAAACCGCACACTCCGATCGCCCGACGGTTGACCGTGACCGCCGGTGCATTATTCAATACGGTCGAAATACTTTTAAAACCCAAGAGTCTGGTGCTGCTCAAAAGGCACCTGCTGTGCGCAGCTAGACCAAGATTGAGACAGTGATGCCTTACTCC
>SJOL01006425.1:1566663-1828022 GCA_004794785.1 Opisthorchis felineus | reverse complement strand
CGGGGGGCGTTGTCTAATGTAAACGTGGTCATCACTAAACCGGTACGGGCAGGGAGGCACAGTTACTATGTTTTTTTGGAGAGCACATCGAGCAAGATCAGGTCGGTAGGATTTGAAGGTGCCGACACCAGAAACCACCATTATCTGCCTTACTTCAGTTAGAATTTGTACTAAATAACTACCATTCTCAATTTTTATTGCGCATTCAACTTACAGTTGCAGTGCTGGGGCTTTAGATATGGCTTCCGTTATGTCCTACATTGTCCTTCCTTTATGCCGAAGGTCGCAGGCTAGCACCTGAAAGCCTCCATCGCTCAGTCGCACAAATTTATTTCCACAGTCCAGCCCTTACTCTCACTGCTCCCGTTGCGCATTCTTGTGCCTTGAACTACTATGGCTCAGATCGTATAAGTTAGATGTGCAACGTATGTTGCACTAAAATGCCTTTATAGCAGAGACTAGGCCAAACGTAACTTCGGGTTTTCGCTATAAATTCCATAGCCCCAGCAACCTCTTAGTGTTCCTCCCAGCTCGTACCAGCCTACGCTACTATTTCTTCCTAGCTTACTATGTTTGCCTCTAGAACAGCCTCCCAGAACAGCTTGGAGATAGCACACACCATCATACGTTTTCGCAGTCTGAGATAACTTCCTTATTTATGAAGCTGCTGCAGCACTCCTTAGTACCCAGCTACCCCCGACCTCCTCTATGAATCGGGTCCAATGCACCTCTGAAGTTGACGACAAAGCGGTTAGTAGACGAACCAAAGATCCCGTTATTATATTCTGCTATCTCCCTAATTTTCTCCAATCAACGGTTTCCTGTTGAATGCCTATTTGTCTGAGTGCGCTGTGGTACTAGCCTGACTTTTTCCCCACACAACTTATACCTCATTCTAGCCAGGTCTCTGCCCTGAATTACACTCTCAGCTCCGTCTAAGGGCTTTTGCTTTACTCTGGCTAGCTCTTACTAAGCTAAACCAAACCCAAGCAAGATCTTCTCATTCCCAGACCGCTTTGTACGACCAAAAATAGGCTATGTGATTACGCGCAGTGGATGAAATTCTTGTATCGCTCCACAACCCATCAAACACACACGCAGCGCTTTGGCGCGCCTCTGCTTGACGTGGAAGCTCACACCAAAGCTGCGTTGCCGTTTGGCTATAGTTCACAAGCTCTAAACATCTCCGTTCTACTCCCATTGCCCCAATGTTGCCTGCCATTTTATTTGCTTCATCTGAGACCTGCATTTTCCAGCGGCTGCTTGTTGTTTGCTTTTTGGAACTGACGGAGCTGTTTTACTGGCCCTGGCTGGAAAAAAACTCTGGCAGCTGAATTTCTTTGTAAATGCACAAGCTGCAATTATGACTGTTTGGTGGCTTGTTACACTGCAGATCTGGTAGCATGCAAGTGGGATGAAAACCAAGTGTGTTTGTCAGATACGCCCTTCAAGTACGGTTACCCTGTTGCGTTGCACCGTGGTGTGTTCATGCACCCGCCACCTCTTTAGTAGCACGCATGCATCACTCATCGCTGGTGGTTCTGATAGTGGCCTTGAAGTCAAGGAATCTATGAATGAGCACCCTTAGTGACTGTATCTTCCGAGTTGGACTTCTCCCGTTTACGTTACTTATCTAGCAACCCTGCGCACTACAGATGGTGGGAAATTCAGCTTTTCTCTGGTAAAAAAAGTAAATGTATATATATATACATGGGATATACCAAAGACTGTGCGACGCCCGTGGCTTACGTCGACTTGCCAAGTTGTAGCCACTTTTGCCTTATTTGGGCTTGCACCAACCCAAAGCCCATTTCGGTAAACAGAAGTAACACACACCTCTCTCCACTACTCCCGGGAGTGGTCACTTTTAACAAATAAATGAAAAATATAATGAATTTCTCAATCCTTCACTACGAGCATTCAAGCTTTGCGTCTACGGGATTTTTTCGCCATGCACCACTTGTTGATCGAATCTGATAGCCATGCGCCGGGGACTAGTGATCCTTTCTCTTACATTCACTTTCCCTCCTAAACTTTGTTAGCTTTCAACTCACATAGCAAACTGAAGGATCAGCTAGTACATCGTTTTGGAGGTTTTCGGCTCCGTCAGTCATTATGCGTTTGCTGTCCCCTATCATGTTACCTCTGTATACTTATACGGGTTTTTTGTGCCACATGTACTATAACAGCATTATGTTTGCAAACTTAACCCGTCCTTATTTGCAAGGCTACTAAGTCAGTCCTTGACTGCTAGGCTATTAAGCGTCAATCGACCCATGTCCGTTCTTATTTGGCTTCTTGTCGTCACCACCCTAACCGTAACAAACTTTCCGTTATTATTTTTCTTCTATTATTGCACCCTGTACTAACTACTACCCCCGAAAATTTACCAGGTTTTACTGATCTTATCCCTTTCTCTACTATTCCTAAACTTCAAGCACGCTAAACCACCGGTATCCACTCCACCTGGTCTGTGCTTTACATCTAAGTGGGTCCTTAACCAAATCAAAACTACCATGTGATCTTACATCGACTTTGTTCTACCACTATGGCCTCCTTGGACAACCGTAAATCTGGCTGCCCAGAGAATTGCACATCCCCGGTCCGATTATCTCAAACATGACGCCCGTCACGGGGCTGGCCACAAACCGAAATATCTCAGTACAGTTGAAGCATTGCACTGCAATTCCCAGTCTGATGGCACACCCACAACGCTACCTGAGCTACCAACATGTTCCTCTGTAGAACACCTACAATCGTTCCCTCCCTGCTGTTGACTATGCCTCCTTATCCACTCATTCCTTTGCCTACAACTATGAACAAATTCTTGACCTAGCCCCAGCCGCCTCTGTGACGAGTTCGTTTTAACTAGCTGAGCAAGTCGTTTGGACCCGAACATCTCGGTGGACTTTCAGTTTGTGCTCATCGCACCGCCAGTCATTTCTGTTTAGTGTGTTAGCACAAACTCAAACTCCCATGGAACTTATACATCCGACTCCGCCGCAACGGCGACGCCAGTGAGTCTATACAATTTTACTGCAGGTTTTGATCCTGATATTTGTGCTACCATATACCCGCATTGCGAATTTCTCCACTTTCTTACCTTTACGTACGCATTTTGTAATCCTGGCCATAAACCCAATTGTCCGAAGAAACAAAGCCTCAGCAATGGTTTTAATTTCTAGTTCAAATCAACCGGCTAGATCACTGCAACACTGCTAATTCACCAGATCCATTGTCCTGGTTCCTCATTTTCCACAATTTGCAGTTTTCTTATCACATGCCAGGCCGAATGCCGTCGTTTTGTCTTCCACCGTTGCGTTATTCCCAGCCACCTTCAAATTGTAACGGCTTAATCCTGCTTAAGCTTGATGTTCCCCAAAAGATAGAAAAAACACTAATGGGTAGGTTTCTCTGCCGTCGATGTCCAATGAATTTCGGTCGTACCGCATCTGCGTTGGGTAGGGCCCACTATATATTTCTGCCCGTTTTCGCGCAATCCCGAGCACCCACAAGTTTCATCAGGCATGCTTCTATTATAACTGTACTATCACGATCATGCCTCACGGTATGCAGCCCACCAACTGGGATTAAACATTATTATTGTTAATCAGCCATTGAAGATGACGTTGTGTAAGCACGGTTCTGCGGGAACGTCGCCGCTAAAGTGCTCGCTTTTAGAGGAAGTGTTGCTCCCAGTTTTACAGCCGCTTGTCTCATACTGATATTTCGATAAGCTGAATTATACCTTCCGCTGATTTCAGGACTTCAATAGCTCGATGAATATTGCACATCAGAAAGGCCGTAAGCTTCATGCCAAGACATATGCAGTAAATAAAACACTCAAGAAAATTCAACTTTTTACCCTGTACAAGTTGGAACATTGATTTGCTGGCTGGACACCCACTCCGACTAGACAGAGTTTATCATATTTGTTGTCTTGAAAGTTCCATTCGAAAGACCTGGGATCCCTGTACGGCTGTTTGATCCACGAAAAAACTCATCAATGGTGCACCTTTTATTATTCTCCTGTCTAATTGCCTGCTAATGATTCCGGTGATCAGATGATTTTTGCCCATCCATCGCTATTGGTTAAATTCAAAGACCAAATTAACGGGCGGACACAGAGACAACGGCCGGCACTAGGGAGGAGGTAGCACGGTGCCACCACGCAATCGATCTCGCGATAATCCGACCACACACAATGCAAATTACGAAAAGGCCGGTGAAAACAAGGGAAGTAAACTGATAATAATAGGAGGTATCGGCCAACCACTGAACCCGAAACAAGAGGGACCACAAAGAAATACAGATGACAAACTGGTCACTGAACTCACGAAAATGCCATCTTGTAGTTGGGCAATAAATTTGAGGAAGAACAACTACCTTTCAGACGCTTTTTAAACGCACACGGGCAAAAAGGCAGCGCATTATGAAGTCTCGTTTGAGGACGAAACTTTTGCAAGTTATTTGCCGAGCGTCTTGGCAAATCGCATTTGGAAGGATAAGCCGGTAGGTTGGTTGCCCAAAGCTTGCATATGAAGACGATTGCTGGGCCTGGTCAACCGAAAATGAACCAACTCTCTGTCATATGTTGGGTTGGCGTGCTTTAAGACTAGCCGAAAATGACGGGAATGACCTTGATGTTGCCTTGACTTCTGACACAAACAGCAGTACGCGGAAGCTCCGGTCGTTTATTTGCTTAATCAGTTTCTAGTCTCACCTGAGGCATAAAATTATCAGTTGTTTCAGAAGACCTGTTTTTTATGTTCCCTGATCAACCATCAATTTGCCTTCAGGAGTGCCACAGAATCCTTTCTAATACGAATCCCCTGGCAGATATTTGTTCGTCTTCCCTTCCGATAACATTTATTTCATGTATGAGTAAAGTTGACAGGAGACTTAACGTGAGTCAACACGCTTCCGCTGCCTTGGATTATAGTCGTCTCAGATTAAGCAGAGAATTTCCTCCTCTGTGCCCTGCACGGCAAAGCGGATTACATTTGAAACTGCAGTGTACGCCTGACACGTCCTAATGCTGCGCTGGTCCAAATAAATTGAAAAATGTCAGTTAGTTGCTGCGTGCTTTTCCACTGTCAGTTGTTGTGCAGCCTTCTTATCTGCGTTAAAGTGGCTTGCATGTGCTAAGCGTTCTAGCAAGGTGTATATTTGTACTGCTCGCGACAGATTAAAAAACCTCCACCGTACAGTACACATTTTCTTCGTCAAAATGTAAACATTTTCCCATAACTTTACTTATGCAATGACCAACCTCCATTGTCAAGGCATAGAATAAAGCTGCTTGAACGCGAATTTTTGCAACAGATTTTGTACCGGTGGTAGAGGAAAGAAAAAGATAACTCTGTTTTTGGGCAATATTTCAATTGCATCTCCGGTTGACAAACCGCCTGGTCCAGGGCCATTTTACTGCCAATTCTCTCTTTACTGGCGGTGGATTCAATGGTTCGGAAAACAAAATCTCGCCGTTGAGTTTAAGCGTAATACATACTAGGGTGAGAAGCAAAATTTAAGAAATTAAAAACCGTACTTCTGAACCAGTGGTTGCAAAATTTTGACGTTTACCCGTTAAGATGCCAAGCAGAAGAATGGGGTCTCAGCGTCTGAGCGCAAATCAGTTGCTTTTGAGCGACAGTCGTCGCATTAAATTTGCCTTAAGAGCTTGGGTTTCGGCCTAGTAGAATAAACGCAACAACACTATCGTATTAACAGAAAATAATTGCAGCGTTTGACAAAGCGCTGGATGAAATTTTATTGGTCACTGATAGGACGAATGCCGTAGAAAATTAGAATATAACGCCAAGGCAACGGAGGCCCACTTTGGATTCAGCGCAAAAATTAATCCGTGTGGTGGCGCATGTGTGCTTGTTTCATTTTCTACTAATACATTCTTACGAATCCGGTTATCTTGATAAATATGCGCCCACTGAAATTCCTGATTTCAAAACAATGGTAGAGGTGCAGGTTGCCGGGCTGATAAGTGAGGCTCGGTAAGCGACACGAACAAGGGAAATTAAAGACCCGACGCTAAAAGCACATATTTATTTCGGCCATTCGGTGGGTTGCGTTAATTTACAACGTGACACTATGCACCCAGAGCTGCACATGGTTTATGCAGCAATTTAGTGTAGTGGCGGGCAAAATTCTCGAAAATATCGTCAGCAGTTCTGGTGGGGGTCTAGAGCAGGGTTTTGCCTGAGAAGGAAAGTGTGTCTCGGAGACAAATGCGCAGATCAGATGCTGTGCAACCCTGACTGAAGAACATTGCCAGCAGCTCGTTTGTGTGGAATTGATGTCTCCCATTTTAGCGGCGGGCAAAGACCTCTAGTTTCGTCGTTGCCTGACAGGGCTATGCCATTCCCCAAGTGTTCACTCTAAGTGTAACACGAAAAGGTACTCGGAATCACGATTCGAATATCGATGTAAAAATTGTGTGACCATGTAGAACAGCATCAGCTTTTGCAAAGTTATGCTCCCGAACTAGAAGAGGAACTCCTGTCTCTTAAAATTACCATGTGGTTTTAGTGGAGTGCGTTCAACTTTCCTGTGTAGAGGACGTAGGATAAAATGCAAAACCCTGCGGCGTATGTGCTTTGAAATCCGGCTAACCTGGGGTCCTTGGTGGTCTTTTAATGAGTAATCTCATGCCAACAAAGTGGGCGGTAGGGTACAAAATCAGGAAAACAAGAGCTTAAACTGTGGTGGGCTTTAACCCAAGGAATGGCAAAATTCGTACAGAATTTTGTAAGAATGAGTGCAAAGTTTTACAAAGTTATTGATAAATCTTTAAGGCAAACAGAGTCGGCGTTGAGTAGAAACCTCTTGTCATGCTAAAGGTCCCATAAAGCAACTATTGGCTGTATTGTGCCATCAACATGCATAGGAAAGCAGACTGATAATTACGTGGACGTAGAACACATTCATGTCTATGACATCTCGTAAACTTGCAGTCAGGTGTATATTAGCAGACTATTTTTAGCTGACAGGCGCCACTACCCATTGGCACCCTTGTGTAAGAGTTTATTCAGTGCCTACTGTAATAGGATCTGGCTCTAGTTCACGATGTAGCCGGCCGGATTCCGTTTGGGTTCGCAAATCAGGCGTGTCAGCGGTGAATGGCACGAGGGTAGTTAACTGCACCGCTTGACGGGCACTTAAGGTGAAGCCGCCTACGTCGTTTGTGACATCAATGCACTGCAGTGAAGGTTATGGTGTCTACCGACTACCGGCACTGTGGGCCCTTTTTTGCCTGTGTCCACCGTATACACACAAATAGGAGTGAAGGAGATTGCACTTGTCCTAGGCCAAGAAGTGATAAAATACCTTCTTCAATTCAAAGATCTGCTGCTCAACGCCACGTAACTGAACCCTGTTGGCGTCCGCAGTTTGACCAGGCCAAGCGCTCTGATGTAATACTTACTTGTTGCCACTACACAGCTCTCTCCGTCCACTGTCGTTCCGGAATACTTAAGGAGTATACGATAGCAAAATCCCGGAACTCCCATCCCCAAATGACCACCCGAACTCCCTTGTAAATCAGATCCCGTACGCTTTCCGTGCTAACGCTGCCATCCCTGCAAACTGCTCCCTCAGTGCAGAAACTGACAGGGCATCTCCCAATTCTCAATATTTGAGCACAAATTCTTGCTCAGTTCGCCATTACCCCGGACTTGATCTTTGTTTAGGTTCTCGATAATCTGGCGCTGATTTACACCCAAACACCACCCAAATCTGCAATTCAGCTTCAACGCCCGCACCCTCAAGTGAACTAGAAAGCACCTTCAATAAACATTTAAGGCCGTTCTCTAGTAATTAAACACCCAAAACGGGATCCCCCACCTTGAATATTTCCCTCAGAAATGGTCGCTCATGTCCCATTACTACGGCCGGCCCCCGCAGAATCCACCTGGTTGTCCCATGCCGCCGGGCTGGCACCCACTCATCACTTACTTATCCCATCCCTTTATACTCTTTTATTCCCCCCGGCATTCTCATAGCCTCTGAAGATGCGTCACTCCACGAAACCTAAGAGAAATACCTTCTCCGCCATTGCGTCCGAAACGTGGCCAGCTACACTTTTACGGCCATTTTCTACCATCACCACATAATTGTTTCCACATTGGCCTCCGAAGCTGCTGGTTGTCGTGCACGCAGACGGTTGTCCACGCTGGGCGATAGAGTTGGGGCCCTTCCACAAAGTTCATGATCACTATCTCGTTAATCTTATAATCTGCCAGTGACAAATCACTTTCGAAAACCTCTCGAAGAAGGAACATACTACTGTAGTTCATCCTCATCAAAATGCTGTGGCCTATTTCACAAGCTTTGCATTTCCAAGTCGTCTGCAATCCAAAGTATTTTGGCTCTCAACAGACCGCCTTGCTTGAATCATCTATACATCGTAAAAAGTATGAACCTCCACACCACCAGCTGCTTTGTCATCCGCGTTTTTTCATGACTCTTTACCCCTTTAGTCATTGGTGTTTTACCAGTTTCTTGACGGCCACGGCTAGCAAAGAAATTAACCTCACCTCCTGCATAGCCTCAGCTACTTTACATGACCTTACTTCCCCAATTGTTAACCTCAGTGACTCAAGTTTTCCAGGAGCTGATGGTTTCCACTTCCTTATTGGTAAAGTCGGTGACTCCGATATCCCCCTCCTTATGTCCAATCTCTTCATAATTCGCCCATCACTGGTGCAGCTCCAAGCCATTAAAAGCACTCCACCATCGTCCAACATACTGAGTCAGGCTCACAAGTGGCTCCAGCTACCTGCTGTGGTCCCCATTACATATATTTGCTCTCCCGTATCCCTAAATGTTTTCGAAAAGCCCCCATCATGGATTATTCCCTGACCACCCAGACACTTACTACTCGACAAACCAAATTTGTTAACGGTTAACGACTGTCGGATAAATGCCTTTTTCACATTTTACTTGTTCGTGATGCCAAATTTCGTACCATTCTTTTCTACTTGATATTCGTGATGCTTTTGACCAAGTCTCACAGTTTTGTCTTCCGTAAATAAGTCATCAGTTATCAGTGGCCCGTTCCATCATCGACTTGATTCTGCCTTCATTAGGACAATATAGGTGACTGAAAGCGATGGTAGCTCCAAACTATCATTTCTCTTGGTTAGCGAATTTCTTCAAGGCGACCCATTTGGTCACAGTTCTTCTTGCTGATCATCAGTGATGTAAATGATTCAATATCCTAAGGCTCCCTTTTTCTATCTGCCAGTGATATCAAAACACCATAAGCATCCTATGCCAAGGTTTCCGCCCCCACATTCCTTGGCATTCAGGCTGATCTAAACTCGTTTTCCTAAAAACTGGTGTTAGCCCTTCAAAACTTCCCAATCTTGTTAGACGCTCCTTTAGTTGACCCCAGTGCTCTTTTGTGTAGGCCGTCTAATGTTGGGCCACATTTAGAACAGCTTTACTGCCAGCTTTTCTTGGCCCGTCTGTTATTACCTGACTCACTGTCAGGCAGACGATCCGCCTTCTGTGAATGCTCTTGCCCCTTTTTCCCATGGTGCAGATCTGTGACCGAAAGCGTCTAATTCTGGTCCATCTGTGTTCCGTCTGTTCCCACCACCGCTACTCTTTCTAGATTTCTGTACTGTCGATTTTGAGATTCTTCTCCCAGAAAATTCTTGCCTCTTGTTCCTTTCGACCGGATTCCACTCCAAACTTACCAGGTTAGCCCTAGTCAAAGCTCTGTATCGTGTTTGCTAAGCTCTTATTAGAGTTGGTTAAAACAGTATTGCGGTTTATACCCTTGAGAGGCACAGTACATCCTCTGATTACGCACACTGCATGCAAAACAATAGTCGCTATGGAAACGTGACGTTCATGTTTGCTTCCTCAGTTCCTCATCCCAGTTTACGTCCATTTGACACGGTTGTTCACGCTGACGCTCCATCATTGTTTAAACATGCTGCACACGATATGAACACCTTAATATTCCGCCGCTTTGGTGGTGCCTCCTATTTCATCTTTAGTTTCTACGATCTGCCTGTTCAGATGGCTGTTCGGCGTTTGCTTCGCTAAACCGGCCGAGCCGTTTAACTGGCCTGCCATTTCCCACGATCGGATAATATTTATGATGCCTTGAGTTCCGTGTAATTGCGCAAGCCGCAGTTGTAGCTGCCTGGTAACTTACAATATAGCTGGTCAGGTGGCAAGCAGGAGGGATACAATTTTATAAAGTTGTTTATTTTCACCTGGCAAGCGGCATACTGTTCAGCATGATCATAATATTACCGTCAGAAAGAAGCACCTATCCACTGGGCGCGGGCTCCAAGAAGTGCATGGGAAATTATATAAAAATAGGACTGGCCCAACATGAATAGGGCCTTGCCTGAATTGGCGCCATCAAATGTTTAGACCCAAACATGGCGGATGTTGCGACGTCGGTGGCGGTGAAATGCGACTGGCAGAGGTAGCAGTTCGAGCTGTTACTCAACGAACACCTGAATTTGGTGTGACAAACATAGATCCACCACGTAGAGTTAAAATTAAAAACTGAGTGGTGTACTAAATGTGCTATTTGGTACAAAGACAGAATGACGTTGAGCGTTTAACTTATTGGTTTAAGTCGCAGATAGCATAATGATGATAGCCAGCCGCACTCAGACCGTCTAAAGAAGGAATGAGGCTTCTGTCACGGACGTGTAGGTTAATCCGTAAACGGGTAATCTCATTGGCTCTGAGGCGTGTGAGCACTCTTTGCACGTGGATTTCTGGCTGCCTGGGGCTTCCGCATAAGCAACTGAGACGGTTGTTTATGTGCATATAACACGCTTGGCCGCAGTAGCGTATGACAGTTGTGTACTCTGCATCATGGACAGACCCGTCTGCGAACACCTTGGCTGATGCGTTCGGCGTTGTTAGGGGTCGCTGTGGTTGGCTAAATAATTGTGGAGAAACGAGATTATTGTGGGGCAGGGATTTCTCGAGTGCATTGGGGGCAACGCGGGATGCAATCACCGTTTTTGTTATTATTCCGAAATAGTAAGCCAATCACAGCCATGGGTGAGAAAAATCCTGGATAAACGCTTGCATGCGTAACCCCCCTCAAACGCAACGAAATTGACGAATTGCTTCAGTGAACTTCGGCACAACTCAGCCTTTTGGGAAGCTCGCCTCCCGTTCAGTAAGGGAACGGGAAAGGGAACTCGATGCGCAGTGCAGTATTCATGATAGTATGCGCCTCTGTAGATGATCTCTATTTTCTGATATGCACAACTAGTCAGCAAATAATTCAGCGTTACGAAATAACTGCATGTTAATTACAATGGTTTGAGCGTGCGCGCTTTCGCAGCTGGCTTATAAAAACGGCCGATTACTTGATGGACAGTTGGAGGGGTTGGGCTTGTCGTAATAATAATAATGATAATGTAGGGGGGTGTTCAAAGGCCTAAAAAGTTTTTTCAGGAAGCTATCACAGACACCTGGATTTGGTCCAATAGCGCTCATTCAGAAAGCCGCGGAAGACGTTGGCGTGGAACTCAAGTAATTATTCGAGCAATACGGCGAACAGCAGTATACGGAGAGGGAGATTTGTAATCATGTGTTGCTACGCGCTGCGCAGATAGAGCTGCACAACCACTCTCGTGAGTTGGGTGAGTCCAAGCGGGTGTTAGCGGTTCAAAGCATACGAGGACGACATAAGTGAAAAAGATGTGAGATGCGATATCGCTGTGTGTTTTTGGGACCTGGGGTGCTCTTGTGGTGATCCCCATGGTCTAGGGAGGGTTGCACACGCTATGTAGGACGAACTGCGTTCGAATCTTTGTACTATTTGTTTTTTACACCTCTTTTAGCTTTCACGTAAGGCAACAGTTTGTACCTTGCTATGATAGGTGCTTTTTATTTACACGAGGCTATGGTCCTATATGGTAATCGGGCACACTCTAAAGGGCGGGCAGTTGCTGCGTTGCACCACCAAGTGTTAGTATTATCGTTACCCCTTCAGTGGCACGAGTGTTTTGCCACTGTTGATGATTCAGTGTTCAACCTTTAATTCGGGAAGTTATGAGGTAGCAATCTTGTTGTGTGCTCTTAGCCGTAGTCTGTGCTGTTCTGGCTGTGAAACATAGCTGGTGATGCTTTGAGGTACATGTGCAAACAAGTGTATTCTCTTCTGCCAAAACGCTTTGAATAGCTTGAAGCTACAATCACGAGGCCCTTGGTTTGCTTCAACGCACCTGTGTCTTAGTTAGGATTGCTCTATACCAACTCCACTTTGGTGACCACATGCAAGACGTGCGTGCTGTTTTTTCTCGCTCCCACAAATGAATAGCGATTAATTGGTACAAATTAAGTACAAAGGTCTTCCTATTACTCCATTAATGGTGTTCACTGCTGGCACTCACAGACTTTTTCCACTGTTTGCTACCTTTTCTCTAAAGCTGACGGTGGCAACTGAGCGGCTTGTGAACATGAGGCTTACTTCAGGATCCCGCTCAAAAATATGACTCATTTTAGTTCACGTGAGAGGTTTCTGTCGTCCTATGGTCCTTTGTTCCTTATCTTTGAAGTTCTACCTGCACCTCCCTGCACATGTCCGCTGCCCATTCTCACACTCACCGTCTTATTGTACAACGGGTTGGGATTCAATATCGGAGTCACAAATTTCGGTCACTCTCTGGCTGACCCACCATGTGATAGGTGTTACCAAGTAGTGATACGACTGGCCTTCTTGGCACTGTAGCGCATCGGCTGCCCCTCCCCAATTTGTCCAAGTTACACCTTGCCTTTGCTTTGCGCGCTTGCTCGACTGCGGTAAGGTAGAATCCATGTGTAGCCTCTTTCACTGTTACAGCTCACTCCGTACGTAGATGTCAGAGTTTACTCCGCACTCGTTTAGCAGAACCCCACTGTCGGTGGATCGCTCGAGCGCTGTTTGTTTTGTTAGCATTAAACCGGTGAAGGTAACCACTTAACAATTCCCAGGTACCTCATCGCAGCTCTACTTATAGTGGGGCTCGCTTAACGCCCCGCTAGCATTGCGCTCACCGTACCGAGCTTTACTCTTCCTACCAAAGAAATCCGTGCTACCGAATGTCCCCACACCCCCACCGACTTTCCTGATTTCACCACATTCTCCCATCTTATCAAGCTCCGATCTTCAGCAGTAGTTGCCCCGAAAGCCCCTTTTGGTCACTATTTACAGCGCTTTCTGTCCACACGAATAACCAACTCGACCAAAAGCCAGATATTCTGCATCGGCATGGTTCATTCCATGTTGGGCCCTCACCAAGAGCCCGCGCATGTATGCATCCCTAATACAACGAATCCAAAGACGACGTCCGTTACGCGACTGTTTGAAAACCAACGTGCCATCTTACATTGAAGACACAGTAGAGCCATACCCAGCCTGATGGCACACCGGGGTTTATTTATTTATGGTCCCCATACCCCAGTATACGGTCTTTCGCCCTGTCAGGCTGTTACCAGCACGTGCAAACGGACTTCTTGCCAGGGGCCAACCGCCAATGAGGCGGTTTCTTTCTGTCCCGCTGGGCTTCTTCTCTGGGTCTAACTATCTTAGCGCCACGCTTTACTTTTCACCTGTCCTGTCCACAAACTGAATTATTTTCTTCGAGGTGTCCACTAGGTCTTACGCACTCACCCAATCGACTTGCGGCTCTGACCCCTACCAAAAGGAAACCATCAGTTTCCTCCGTAGCTTTTTTCTGTTGTACAAACACTAATTTGTTATCCATTGTCCACTGACTGTAGAGGTTTAAAAGTGCGATCATTAGGGTCAGGTCGCCTCCACTTTCCTTCTCTGAATGAGCCCGTAATCCATGCCCCAACCACAGCGGCAAAAAATGCATTTTCTTATTTGGCATTCTTGACATTTTCACACCGATATGTATAAAAGAAGACTTACTTGAAAGCGAATGGAACACTGCTCTCAATCAGAATTGCGCATATACTGTAACTGGAGTTTACCATATCGAAGAATCATCCTCGGTTTTTAAATTCGTTGTACCGTGAAGTTGATACTGCTGAGCGATTCTCCGCACATTGCCCACTGGATTCCCTCATACTTCTAGGATAAGCTGAGAAATCATCCTTCAGTGCGCGGAGCATGCCGGTCTTTTTGGCATCTCACATGCTCACAAGGCCTTGGAACTTAGTCCAGAATCTCAGCATGTACCGGGCCGACAGCAATGTTCAAGGCGTTGAATGGTATCTCAGTGGTCTCTGTGCTGCATCAATACTTACGCACTCAACCACTTAAAATTTGCCCGACAACCCGTTAGCCTTATTCGTGACGAGTGGTCGAAACCATCAGATCCTTTTTCTTCCTGCCTATTGCTGTGGGAACGGACATTTTGCAAGGTGGTCGCGTGACCACGCCACAATGATAGGGGGCATTGGTATTCGTCATTTTTAAATTGAACCCGTTTGTTTGCGCATTATTTTCAGCAGAACGTGGCTATTGAGTGTTCAGACAGCCAAGTAAAAGGATCGGTTTTGCAAAGGCATACATCGTCCGGCAGGTAGATTGTGCCGGCGAACCGACCTGTGGGGACTCGTCGACTACTGCCAATCATAAGGCGTGTACAAAGTTACAACCTAGGTTGAAGTTAAAAATGTATATTTAAGTGTACCGACCATTTCTGTAGTCCTCTTCATCCCAGCGCAACAGTCAGTGAGAAGCATATCTTCTGCTTTTTCCGCCATGACCAGTATATATTACCTGACGAGTTAAGACTACATGCTGCGGAACCCCACTAGAATGAAGACCTGGATAATTTTCTGGCATACAGACTCTTCAGACAGACATTCTAGGAGAAAATAAAAGCGAAGGGATTCACCGGTTTTACAGTCGTGCGGTCTGGCAAATATTTCCATAGTTTAGGAGGTGTCCAGTCTGAGCTGGACCGTTAGTAATTTGCGCTGGCCCGAAGGTCATGCTCGTGACCTTCACGTGCGCAAACTTGTTTTTTGCACGGATTGTTGCCGCGACTTTGAGTTCGTCCCGTACACGGACGCAACGTCAACATTATTGACGCGAACCGAGCTAGCGAACAGAAACCAGTGAAAGGTAGCGCGTTTAGTCGAGGTTTTTCCGATTCAACAGACTGGTTATAAGTCGGCGATCAGGCCAGAATACCAAAAGTGGAGTGAGCACACGTCAAGCGAGGTGATCGAAGGGAGGTGAGTCACCGGTCCCCACACGCAATAAAACATAGCTGTAAACCTAAGAAACTGGAAGGTGAAGAGGCTACTGTGAGCATACTCCCCGTTGCTTCGCATAACGGCTGGATGCTTGATTGGGCAAAACAGGCAAGTTAAGTTGAGACCCTGCCCTGATTAGCAGCGACGAGTGTTAGTCTAAACGCGGCGACTCCGCCACATGCCGGAGTCCCCACCCCCCCTGAAGCTTCATTGGATCAGGAGTCTGGTTGGCCCCGATATTAAGCATACAACCGGCTGATTCCGGAAGGGATTGTTCTGAGACCCCCTGCCAACCTGAGAATATCGTCCTAGTGATCCGTTAAACCAGTTCCAGGCCGACGTGTGCTAACACTGCCAGAGTTCTCGATGCCAAGCTAGCAGGGCGATTATGGGTGGATATAGCAATCGCACTCTTCACTACATGGTTTTGTGACCGGTTTACAGCCCACCTAGACAAGTGGTCAAGGTTCACGGGTATCAACATCTTCGTACATTGCGTTGGAATCGTCAAAGCCCTGGTAAGCTCACGTTTACAGTTTATCGTGTGGCTGACTACCGATTTCCCTCGGTTCCTATCGCAGTTGGGATTTGGTTTGCACTGAGACGGCCAAAATCCCCATGGATAGGTCCACTCACGCAAAGCTTTACGCGTTTGTAAACGGTATTAGCCACAACGCTTTGGTGCAGCAACCAGTGGATATTAGTGTAGTTTGTAGTGCACCTTTCATGTGTGGGGAGTGAGGGGCCATTTTGAACAGGTATAAACAAAGTTGAGTTTAGTATATTTCACTCCTGGAAGGGGTTCATGTGACGATAGCAAACATCGATGCCTTTGTCGGCGGACGCATCGAGATAGGGTATCAAGTAATACGAACAAAACCGACTAGCTAGGGTATGCCCGCAGATTGGTTCTATCTCGGAGGGCGTACAACCATGAGACCAAGGATAGCGTGAAATTGGATTATCAGGGTAAGTTCCCCACCACTTTTATCCGGATCGGTACTTGTATAATACCAGAAAGTCACAAAACGTTGTCAATGAAATACTAGACAATGGCGTGACACAACAACTGCACTCGTAAAAAGAAGAACGGTGGACTATGACTTCACACCTCGACCATATCCTTTGCCTCGTGGGTGGCTTTTTGCTTCAGCAACTTGGATCTCGCACCGGAATACCAGCGACTCGAAGTATCAGAACAGACGGGAACGTGCATTTTCAGTGTTCTTCGGAGTTCTCACTGTTTGGTCCTGCAATCTCACATGCGACGTTCCAACGGCCAATGCAAATTGTTCTCCGTTCCGTGATGTAGATTGCCGTAATTGCACGAAGTCATTGGGGGAAAGGACAGTAAACATCATATGGTCAACCTCCATCAAGTGCTGAAAAGACTGAAAAAATGTTGAACTGGAGCTCCAACCTCTAAAACAGACAAATAGTCCGCTAAAGAGGAATAAAGTCACGTGGACACACTGTTCGGATATACGACTCACGACCGCCGACACCTCATCCAGTTACCAAACAGGCAACACGATTACCTCCCCTCCTGCAATTCGGAGTACATTGCACCGGACATGTGGGTAATATGTGTATGCAAAGGGTCGCTGCCTGTATGCCTAGCCACATGGTTTTGTCAGTGAACGACTTAGTTTTAAACGCAAACAAACTACGTTGCCCTTTGGCGTTGTGTATCAGTTCGTTGTATCACTCAGATCATACACATCTCCGTGCCACCTTCCAAACTTCGGTGACCTGCAAATTGCAGACATTAAACTGACATGCGAAAAAATACAGAACGGTAATTCACTCCCTCCATCGTCGTCTGGAGCATCAGTCTGGCATCCAGCGCATCTAAGGTACTCTGGCATTATTTTGCCTAGATTGTTCGGTTATCGGGAGATTCGTGAGTGTCAAGCTGGGTTTCGCCCTGGCCGAGAATGCATCGACCATATCTTTACATTGAGGTGAAGTGCCACTCCTTCAAACGTCCCACATTGGTCATTTTTCTTGATCGGAAAGCTTCCTTTGATTCTGTTGATCGTCAGAAATTTTGGCGGTGTCTAGCAATTAGAGGCAGTGAAGCATCAGTGTTGAACACTGATGTGCTGTCGATGATGATGATGAGCGATTAGAGTGCCTATTCCAAAATTTATATCCTTTGTGAGGCACTGCATGTGCATTTCTTTGGACGGGTACAAGTATAGGGGAAGCGTTCGCCTGTGTTCACCACGTCCAGTGGCGTAAGACAAGGCGGTCCCCTCTCACCTTTCCTCTTCAACATTGTTATTAATATGCTGCTTGAAATTTCTCTGCCTCCCTCTGAAACCTCGGGAGTCTAAATGTTCCCGGGACGTTCGCTCACAGGCACTGAGTATGCGGACGATATTGCTACCTTAGGTTCGGATCTTAACCTAACTAGCTTTGTTGCACAGTTTAGCATGCGCATCACATCTGCAAAGTGGAAAGTGCTGCCACAAGACTGGGTGGGATCAAACCCAAGCCTCATGCTTGCAGGCGAGCCAATCGACGTAGTAGATAAAATTGTTTGCCTGGGCAGTTGTATAAGTTCCGATGGAGACGAGATTACTTCTCCGATCGGAAAAGCCAGGGCAGCTTTTGCCAACCTCCGAAACCTATGGCGCCAAAGTGACGTCAGTTTGTCTGTCAAGGGCAGAGTTTACACTGCGGTAGTGCGATCCATGCAGTTGTGTAGATCAGAAACCTGGCCTCTACGCGCAGATGTCGATGTTTAACCATCGGTGTCTCCGGAGCATTGGTCGGGTCTTCGGGGAACATCGGATTAGTGATGCTGAGGTACGCCAGATGGTCTTAGGAAGAAGGAACTCTCCTTCGATAGATCAATTACTCACGCTTCATTGGTAACGCCGCATGCCAGGTGACCCTTTGTCTCGCAGGGCTCTTTTTGCCCAGCCCTGTTGTGAATGGATGCGACCGAGTGGTGTACAGTGGATGATCAAGAAATGAAGTATGAAAGCATAGACCAGTAATTTTAGTTGGTTTGACAACTGTCGCCTCGCTAGATGGAGAACCCGGGACTCAACTCATCAATGGTTAATGACACTGGCAGAAATATCCCAATCGCGCAACTAGTGGTGTTCGTGCATCGAAGCAATTGCTTTCAATGCGTAGCTACCCAAACATGACATCGTCCCCAATGCTTGGCTGTATGTCCCACACTCTCCCACTTTCCGGTGATCGAAACTGTAGCGGCTGGAACTAATGTGCCTATGGTGCACGGTTTGTAGCTGATAAATCGATTGAAATGATGGACGGCAACGGAGTCGAATGTAGCTGCGTAAACCCCCTTTTTAAGGGTGAAATGTGAGCCATCCGCACAGCTATGCCAAGCGTTCCCCTTATGGGGTAGCACTGTACTTCAGACAAGCCTTTACATTTGCTCGTCTTTCGGTGGCATTTTTCGGCTGGTGAGGAATACATCATCATCCCCTTCAGCTGTAAAAACTGCGAACTTGCTGTACTGTACTTGCTGACACCGTTTCGCTAACCGGTAGAATGGCGAAGTAGGGGTAGGTAGTTACGCATTGTAGGCGGTAGCCCATATACCTGATGAGTTAGTACAGGGATATCAGTGGACTTTTTATTGGGGAGATCGGGAGAGGGAGCCATGAACTGAAGGCAACAGCTTGAATATAGGTGCTCCATTGAGCGCGCGACTGGGTCATGTCTGACTGTCTTTGTCCCGTCTCCTCATCCAGGGAGACGACAATGACCAGCACAGCTGGCTTCGCTGATAGTGGTGTTCATGCCAAGTCGTTGCTTTACTTGACTCGTTCCCATCTGCGTGGTTGTACAAAAAGGGGTCTCCGTGGGAGTCGGTCGACCGCCATACGGAGCACATGTCTTTGGCTAGACCGCCGGGATCTATACAACTACTCAGGTAGACTTGTCTACTACCTCTATCGGCCCATCCGCAAGCATAGATTAGGGTTCGAGCCCACCCAGTTTTGGAGCAGCACTCTGCTCTTTGCAGGTGCAAGACGCACGCCAAACCTTGAGGCAGTATTATTTAAATTATTCAATGTCGCCTGCATTAAGATGGCGACATATACAAGAAGCGGTATGCCGTCTGCGTACTAATTATCGTTGGGCGAATGCTCCGGGAGCATTTCGGCCCCACAGGCATTAAAGACTGGGTGTGGGCCTTCCATACTGATGAAGTTGAAGAGGGAAAGTGGAAGAGGACAGTCTTGCCTGATACCATTTGATGAAAGGAACTCAGGTGAGAGCTTCTCGTAGACTTCCATGCCACACCCCGGAGTTGGCATACAGTGCCTTACGGAGGGTCAAGAATTTATGGGAGACACCTTTGCTCCATAGACACTGCCAGAGTGCTTGATGATTCAAGAGTCAAAAGAAGCTCTCAAGTCCAGGACGATCACTGTTGATAGCAGTGTCTCTGTACCAGAATCTGTCCCGGCGGGGGTGTGACAATGTGACCGACGTATCCTCTTGCAGGACGGGACCTAGTTTATTTTTCACGCATCTGTCCCTCCTTACGTCCAGTCAACCTTCGATGGATAAGGCAAAGGAGCCACGGTGGTTTTCACGCAATGTTCGCGTACCATTTTTGAAGATAGGGACGACTGTCAATGTGCCCCATTCTGTAGGCATTTTCTCTTCACTCCATGTCGCATCAACGAGTTTTGTCAAATGGGTCATCTAGGATTCTCCGCCTTCTTTGAATAGGGCTGGGTACAAACCGTCCAGTCCTCGGGCATTCTCATGTTTCAGTGTGACTATCTCATATTTTACTTCATCTTCTCAGTGGCGATTATGGCGTACCTTCAAGTCACCCTTATGCAGTGTCTCCAGGGACTGTATTGCAGGAGGCCAGCTAAGCCGTTCTTCGAAATGTCCAGCCCATCTTTCCAGTCGGCGTTTTTGTTAGTGAATTAATGAGCTGTCTTTTTCACTTCTTGTTCCACTGACCGTTGCTTTCTTTTGACCAGTCGATTGCATTAATTGGTATAGGGCACGACCGTTTCCGGTTGCAAAAACTTTCTCCGTCTCGATGTCTACAAAAGCCCTCGATCTTTCTTTAGGCTCTTCACCGTTTGGCGTTTGAGGTATTTGTGTGCGTCGCCGTGCTGGTTGCCTGCTGGTACGGATTTCCTGGCATCAATCAGGGCTCGCGATCTCGACGATATCCAGTAGTCATGGCGAGGAATACAAAACGATTCGGTAGAGTATCGTGCATCAGGTAGAAACTGTATACTAAATTTGATGGGTACCTGAAGCTGAATAACTGAATGAAACGAAAACCCCGGGGACATCCCGAAAGTGCTTCCATCCGTCTGAATGACTTGCCCTAAAATGTACCTTTAAAGCGGTCGTAACGTAACTGACTCAGGAGGAGTGTGAGCAACGATTCAACTGGTTGCCCATTGCTGTTCGCTCGGATTTAGTAAACCCTTTTATCCCTGGAAACACCACCAGCCCGTTGAGTTTCCGATTTTGTTCAAACTGCTTACTCCTATTACAACTGTACTCAGCAGCTTGAACCTATGGAGTGGCTTGTTTCTTTGGGGAATTCTGAGGGGAGCTCGTAATTGCTAGGCCATAGGTGTTTCTCATGCACCCTGTTGTTCGTGCTAAGTATGGAACTACCTAAGTATTGCCCTCCCGGGACCCGTGCAAGAGATTAAGCTATACCGGAATTGGGTAATGCAACTAGCTGTCAGCAGAGTGAACTACTTCACTTTGCTAGCTTTCACTTGAAGTCTTTCATGTTCCGTATGCGAATAGAATGGGCTTTGAAATAAACTTGTAACTGTTATTCCGTCATAAAACCGCGAAGAGACTGCGTCCCTTTTAATGCGGTTGTTCTGCGCCTCCAGAGTCCATTGTGCTGTATCGCTGGATACCTAGGTGACACTTACGGCAGAAAACCAGTAGAGATCTGCTGCATGAAAACGAAATGACAGACTTTTCGACTATCTTGCGGTCAGGATTCTAATTTCCCCCTGTTTTCGGTTTTGGAGCCCCAACACTACTGTTGAGCTTTTTCGTGTGCTCGCCTCCCCATAATTTTACACCGTTGTCCCTGCCCGTTCACCAGCTAAGAATAATAGCCCGGTTCGCACTGTATCGCACTTAGCTGCTGTATGTGTCAGGCAAACCGAACACCCTCATATTTGCCGGGATCAATTTCCAGTCTCTTGTTTCCAGTCTGATTGCCTCCAATGTGCATTTCTGGGTGACCTCTATTCTTATCGATATAGGGAGCACCCACAACCTTGCTTCTATTTTATCCGTACAAGGGTCGTACTAACTAGAGTGAGAGGGTCAACTGTGCGTTGCATACCAAGTTCTTTAGTCGCTGATTTTAGGGTGTATTGGAACCTGGCTGACCACAGCTGGCCTGCAACGGCCCAATGTGGACAATTTGTAAAAGGGGACAGCTTTGTTTGCGAACTTCATCCTGCGTCGGTGGGTGGTTGGACATTGAAAGCGATAGGTTCGGTGCAGCTTCACCGTTGACTGTGTCATTGGGTTGTTTTCCTTACCATCCTTGTGTTTAGTCGCATGTCCTCTTCCGGGGAGACAGCCGGCGGCTCGACTGGGTTTGCTTTTTAATTTTTTTAATACTCCATTGGTAGGTTGGTCTGACCGTCTCCATTTAGCAAATGCCTGAGCAAAAATTAATCCGCATATCAGACGAGGTCTCAAAACATAGGTTGTGCAACCTGACCTGCCTAATTGGAGTTAGTATATGGAGAGCGAGTCAACTCTTTTGAAAACTATACGTGAGCAGTATTGATGTAACTGGACACGGGTAAAATTTGGATAATAAGGAAGGTCAAAGCTGGGGGGTTTCAGTAATTCATAGCTTTGTAGATCTTACTCATAGCAGACAAGATGATGTTAAGTTGGCTCCATAGGTGTCGCAGCATTTACCTCCAATGTGCGGGAGACGACCTCGCTCCTTACCAGGCCGCCGCAAATGTCCAGGCGGTCACATTGACTACGCTAATTGAACGTTCATCCCCGAAAGCTCTCAGACGAACTTGCCTCTTGTATGCACTCTGTTCCCATCAGACGCAATGTAGACAACGCCGATCAAAGGCGGATATTCTATAGCTCAGTGGTAAAGGCGCGAACTCGCTGATCGGAAGTTCAGTGGTTCGAACCCAACCATGGCATCTCCACTGCTCCTGTCCAGGCCCGGGCAGAAGGCTTCCTTCGGGTGACATGAGAGCCATGCACCGGAAGAGTGTTACAGCTGGACGATTATTGTTAGTATCACTTCAGTGGCGCAGCGGGAATCAAAGCATTGTATATATACCCCCCTGAATTTAAGGCTGATGTCAGGCCGCCGTCAGAAGTCACTGTTGTTTGCGTACGAAGCTCCTGCGTTGTCCTTGTGTATTATTATTCAGTCACATACCGCTGGTGAAACGAGTTCTAGCCCTGGCTGATTGAACACCATAACTTCGACCACAAAGAAATTGGGTCTTACCGCTATGTGACGGCTTGTACACCTCCATATCCCACGGAGCTACACTGAGATGTGGGCGTGTAATACTCACAATATTTTGGTAGAGGACTTACTAACACAGTCTCCTGGTCCTCCAGGTCTGAGTTTGTAACATGTGTGGCAGATTGCTCCTTAAAAATGTAGACTGCTTGGGTGGTCTTACGCCAACGGCTGTTACCGTGTGGTTAGGCTTTTGAGTCGGTTGAGGATCCTACTCGTCCTCTTGTCTAAGCCTGGACGTGCAGGTACAACCACGAGTCACGTAATCACAAATGAACTCATACCACACCGGCCGTCGCATGGTACCATCATCCGGGTCACCTTACTTCCTGCATACAGTGGGGTGGATAAGCGAAACCAGACTACTTCCGACGCCTCCCTTTATCTTTTACACATTCGTCCCCCCACCCTCATTCCATTGTTAGCGGCATCTCACTTACCGACAGATCAGTCCGCTTTCCGCACTCTAAAACAAGTTGGACAACAGGCTGCCCGTGTTTTAAGCTGGACTCGCTTTCTAGTGTTGTCTGTGGTCTTTCCGAAGTGAGTGTTGAAGATTGAAGTGCGGTTGTTGAACTGACCTCCCCATCAGTTTTCCGTCGCTTTCGGGCGCATGGAAGACGCCGCTGCTGGTTCTTCCGGGGTTGATATCTTACTCCATCGAGCTGGAGAGTCTCTGATTGAATGGTTGCCCGTTGAAAGAAGCTTTTGCGCCGCTCCTTTGGCTCCTACGAGAACATCCCCTTACTACACTGATAATAGCTGTTTGTTTGCTGCATCTGCCTTCACCCAACAAACTAGCTCAGATACTCTCGAAAACAGTCTTTCTGACCCTCTGAACGCACCATTACTGCTCCAAGGGCTCAGATATTGCCAGGGATATGTAGGTAGAATTAGCGATTTCTTGCTCATTTGGATTGTGATCTCGGACTGGAATGCGGATGCATATCGTCGTCATCATCAGAGACAGAAACTTCATTGTTGACACTGATGCCTCACTGCCGTACAACCACAAAGTTTGTCTAATTATATTTTAAGCCTTAGAATGAAAAAAAAGAAAGAAGTGGGTGAGAGAGGGGATCTGGTGATGGCCCATCACAAGCATTCTAAGGTGCCTACACCCCCAAGCGCGCTCAGTTAGACAATCTGGAAAGAAACTAACAACACAAACGCCATTGACACCGATTAGCCGTCATTTCCCGCAATGTATCCAGCCAAGCACAGAAAGGGTCACGGGGACTCAATTCTTGAAGGTGTGCTGCACCAAGAACACCCAAACTCTTTGTAATCACACCCTTCTGGCACATCATACGTTGTCCACTTCGCAGTTTCCGCCGTTCTGAAGGAGGCACAGAGAACAGGGAATGCCTGCTGCACCTATGTACTGATCACAAACTTTCTGTGCAATGCAAACTTTTGGAACAACCAAAACTATTTGGTACATTGTGTCTCTTGTATGTGAGCCAACCTACAACACAGATGGACCATATAGCTATAAGCCATAGGTGGCACGGATTAACTACTGACTGTCGCTCCTTGTGGAATACTTATGTGGATTCTGATCACACACCTGTTACTGCTTTTCCTTGCGCTTTTCGAGGATGCGCACAACGTGGCTGACCATTGAGAACCTCTCGGACTCTTGTGTGTAGCAAACCATCAAAACCACCTACAGAAGTCTCCAGATAGTCCATCTTTTGATGTCGGCCCATACTGGGAGATACTATCCGAAGCCCTATAAGACACTGGCGCTTTGCCTGTGGAGCGGTACAGTCAGCTAGATCTAACCACCGGATCCTGGACGAAACTGTAAACTTGTTTGAACCTCGGGAACGCATTCCTACTCGTCAGGTGTATAACACAACTCGACGGATTGTTCATCATCATCGACAGCATGACATCAGTGTTCAACACCGATGCTTCACTGATTGTTAGACGTCACGTGATGATGTATCTACACGAATCGAAAGGTTTTCTCTCCTTCCTAGTTGTCTAGTGGTGCTGCGCTGAAAATCTGCCACAATCCAATTTATTTTCCTGGTGTGTCGCGACGGTTTGGAATCACCATGGTGATTGACAATTTTCTACTATATCCATCTCTTGAACCTTCGAGTGGGAACGTGTGTCATCCAGTTTTTCCATCAGATCTTGTCAGTAATTTCAAATCCATTTTTGCAAGTTGGGTGGGTCATCATTCTTTGGTAAGTGGGAGTATAGCCAGGCAAATAAGACGTTTTGTTGCATACGGCGGTTCCCCGATGTTTTGGTCGCCATATGTTACGGCGATCTTCATTTTATGATTTTCACTAATCATTTCATTTCGAGCCAGGGCGACTGAAACAGCTTTGAGTCCCCCGGACGCTAATCTGACTAAAGATTCAGCCCGTTAGTAATTGAAGGTCAGTCTATTTGTCAGAATATTGTGCAGCTTACATCCTAGTTGTGACAGCAACGGTCAGATCAGACCGTACGCCTGAATAAAAAACAATGAAATAATCGTTCAACTGTGGCACTCTTTTAGTTCATAGCTGTCGTGAAACTCGAAGCACGGGGGCTGGGATACTGCCGGGTTGCCCAGGCCTAGACAGGTGCAATCGAAAGGCGAAACTTGAATTGGAGCCATGGGCCTTTCGGTCAGTAGCACCTCACCTCAACCACTGAGATATATTGAGCTCATTCACTGCAGTGGTCGGCAATGTCGGGGAGCTTGAGTGCTCCAATTCCATGCGGCAATGAACGGTAGCATGAGAAACTACCGCTTCTGAAAATAGTCCGTGTTGAACCAGTACTAGTGGTATCCAAAACGTCTCTCCTGACGCTTTCAACAAACAGCATTGGGACTGAGAGTGGTCACCGAACAGTGGCAAAACAAGCCTCCCAACACCCAAGTACGAACGAATATCTTAGAATGCCAGTAAAGTTTTCTTTTGCACTCTACTAAAATGCTCCCAAGAGAGCTGCTGATACTTAGGCTCTGTTGAAGAAGTTCGCTTCATTGCCTTCTCCTGGCACAGGTGTCAAGGTAGTTGTTCCTTGCTAAAATGCTTGGAGGGGGCTGAAGATCCACTGGTCGTCTTTTCAAGGAATTTGGCTATACCGCGATTTCAAACAAACAACAGTGAGTGTTTGAGGATAGTTCTGGTCAGTTGGGCGAATGGGATCAGCTCCACTCTGGTTGGCGGATTTGTTTGGTGACTGTTCGTCTTAATCCTATCACCTTGTAGGTCGCATTTGAGCGCGTCTAACCTAGAGCACTGTATTCGTCAAACCTGTGAAAACTTCTACTTCGCTCCATGCATACCTGTGTAGCACGGGGTTCCGTTAACACTTCCTTTTTTGCTACGGTGTTTTCGGCAAGCCACGCGCCTTGTTACTCCAGTGACCTGGACGATCAAACCCACATGATACGGAGATCTATTACACATTGGATGTAATAGATGTGTGATGTAATAGACGTCGGAAGCCAAAGCATGACAACCTGGAATCTTCACGACCAACAGAGTCCAATGCGGAGAACCGTCCTATTGACTGCATCGCGGTGGTCCCGGCGGTAATTATGGCCTTCACAGAGTGACATTTACTCTCGGCTGTCCTATCTACACAACTCTTATCGTTTGAGAGTGTCAGGAAGGAGAGACCATTATCCGACCCTGCTTTCAGTATTGCCAAGATGACATCGAGGCAACCTGCCGTGGCGGTAAATTCGAGCGGAGCAAAGCCCACGTCAAGATGCTGGCTGTGCGGTGAATGGCGATTGTGTCCCTATAAAGAGCACAAATGTTCAGTGTGCAATCGACTTGGGCACAAGGAAAGTCAGTGCCGGACGAGAAAAGCTAGTCGAAGACGCAGCCAAACCCGGAGGTCACGAATCAGACGGAGCCAGTCAGAACCCCTGTTTAACGCAATACTTGCAACGTATGATAACCAGGTCGATGCTCACCGCAAGTACGTTACAATCAGAGCAAACGGAAGCACGATTCAATTGCAGCTCGGTACGGCTTCCGATATTACGATTGTTTCCCGGCGCACCTGGAGAAAGACCGGATCACCGAAATCCAGATCAACAATGAACACCGCCAGAAATGCTTTAGGTGGTAAGCTTCAATTCCTTAGTGAATTCGATCGTGAGATGGAGATAGCAGGCCACCGTGATCGTTATATGGTCTATGTTGCTGCTTGTGAGCTTTGCCTCTTGTGTATAGACCGGATCGATCGTTTACATCTTTCAACATTGCCGATCGACAACTTACGCTCATCAACACCAACAGGAGGGAAGCCCACATTCCGGTCTGGGACCGTTATAACTCGTGCACTCGCACGCTCTCGCTTGTTGCAATACAACTGTTGTGTTCTTTGTCGGTGAGTGTTTTTCCGGCATTAGGCACTGGATCGTGGACAGCAGTCATATAACAGTGACCAGCTGTTGTCTAGGGTTGAGACAGATCGATTTCTGGGGTGGCCAGTAACTCTGAGGGTAGTGGCCCTGTGTGTTTACAATGTAACTTCTGATTTTGCCGTCATTGATGAATTTACGAGCAACCGAAACGAATGGTCAATTGAACTTCTTGCCACATCATTCCGTTGATAGCAACCGACTGAAATGCGATACAAGTGCTTCCAATGGTGCCATTCGGTATATTCTTGGATATTTCGGTCGTTGTGATAACGGTAATGCACACTCCAGTCCTCGTACCTAACTCGCTTTCAGCACCCGAAAAAGCATCTGCCTGCACGGTACTCGAGCGGCGAGATGGCTCAGTGGTTAGGGTGCAGAATTTACTGAAGGTCCGTGGTTGGAACCCGACCCCTGCATCTCGACTTCTCTTGTCTAGGCTTGGGTAACCTGACAATATCCCAGCCCTCGTGCTTCCTTCGGGTGGCATGGCGGCTAGGTACCGAAAGGGTGCTACAGCTGAGCCATTATTATTTTATTATTATTATGTGTTCGATCAAAAAATGAAACTCTAGCTGCTTGGTGTCAAGCGCCTCAATAGGAACCTTCTGAAGACCCAAGAACGAATGTGGTTGTCGATAAGGTGGGATATTGGTAGTTTGGGCATATTCATTGGTTGTTTGCCTGTTCGCCGAGCTTGGTCACTGATAGGCAAACTTTTCTTCGCTATTTCTGAAAACGTCAGGAATGCAATAATGATGTCTCCTTAAGGGGTAACGAAATGTTTGTGGACCAAATTTGCCGGGCTGCACGATCAAGCTAATGATGAATTTTAGTTAAGACAACCTGTCAGTCACCTGCCTTCCACCTTCTCATTCCCAAACACAATCCTTTAAAGCATTTTGGATTGTTGTGCAACGCGTTGCCTCGGGGATGATGAACAACACAGCGGTGTGGTGCAGATAGGTTTTCCGCCCGAACTATCGGATTTTCCAAAACAGATGACAGGACACGTATTCCCAACCGACCTTGTTTTTGCAGTTCATGGTGCCAGTCCACCGGCTGTGCAGCGATAGGTTTCACAAAATACATGTCCATGAATGGTCTGTAGTGCAGAGGCAACTTAGAATGCTGCTTACTTTTGGTCTGTCCGAAATTAAGTCCATTAATCCACGCTGTCTCCGATACTCAGAACGAACTGGTAGTAGACTATGAAGAAGAGCCAAAGAGATGAACAGAGAACGTTAATGCTTTGCTGAACCGCCCCCCTGTACGCATCGATTACCTAGTTTAGTTGACCAACTGTCGACACAGTATGTCGCGGACTGTTAGCCTCGGAGGCAGGTGGAATGGACGGAATAGACCGTATTATTCGGGAACGGAGAGGCTGCTTTTGAGAATGGGATCGCGGCTGGTGTTTTCAGGACTGGTCCTCAGGCTATCATCCGGTCCCTTCACTTGTGATGGAATACTGAAACCTAGGATTAACAATTTGGTATTACTTCCCATACCCAAGAAACTTGTCTAGACAGTATGTAAAGACTATCAAAGGACCAGTCTGATAGAATTCGTAGTCAAACTGTGCTGTAATAAAATCGAGTCGTTCAGCTGTAACACTCATCCGGTGCCTAGCTGTCACGCTACCCGAAGGAAGCACGAGGGTTGAGTTACTTCCGGGTTGTCCAAGCCTGAACAGGAGCAGTCGAGATTTAAAGGTCGGGTTCGAACCACGGACCCTCTGGTCAGTAAACTCGCGCTTTAACCACTGAGCCATCTCTGGCTCCGGGAAGATCTACTGTACCCAAACGCTGGCCAGGGCAGAAAAATCCCGATCAGTCTTTGATTTTGCTGGGCGACTAATTATGCCAAGCAGCAGTTTGGGAAGCCTCTTCAAGTCCCGGTAGCCGACGACAGCCTCCTCGCTGACTTTCAAACTGTGTTTGATTAGGTTTATTTGCAGGCGTATCTGGGAGGCTGCTAAATCTGATGAATAACGATCGCTTGAGAATGAAAGCCCACATCCGCATGCACGCTAAGAAGACAGCTGAATTCTACTTAGAATGTGATGTACGCAGGGTCACCAATGCTATTCACTTTTGTGATTGAATGTGCAGTGCAACGTGCCCTACAAGACTATCCGGGCATTTACCTCGGTCAGAACCCCGTGTTTACAGACCTCTACTAACAAAGCCATCGTATTGAGCAGTAGCCCAGCGTAACTGCGAACGGTGCCAGATCACATCATCCAGTATGCGTCATCTGTTGAACTTAAAATCAGTGCAGAAATGTCGAAGAATTTCATCGCATGCCAGGATGCGCAAGCCAGGTAGATTTCCGTTACTGTGAAAGATTATTCAAAACACCTTCAAATACTTGGGATCACTAGTCCTGCCTAAGTCTCCAGCGAAGAAAGAAAAGAACTGACAACGTCAGAGGGACGTTTATGCACTCCCTCTAGAGACGATCGGAAATTTACGTCACTAGGGTTTTCCGCGTATACAAGGTTACTGTCCGGAGTTGATGATCTTTTGCCTCTGGTGTAGGCGTATGCCGAAGGTCCAGTGAATTTGTGGTGCACCTAATGGCGATGTCAAATGACGCTATCAGAATTATTTATGGCTTTGGTCGCCCAGACCTTATACGGGACTAACAAATAGGTTGTTATTGCCGTCGTCGTGTGTGAGATGGTGCTAAAGCATAAGAGGATAGCCGAAGTGTAAACCGTTATGGCCGACATTGATCATCTGGGACTACATACCATCTACGGGCTCCGTATTCGGAATCGAAGTTAGTCAGCGATCTGCACCAACCCTGCTGTGGATTATCGGTCATGGGTGATATGAATCCACCAAAGTTTTGATGCTGACTCGTTTTCTCGCCGGAGTAACATAGCTATAAGATGGTATATAAACAGCCATTTTGGTTTAGGACTGCTAATAAAGTGAATGCAGTTGCATCTAAAAAGAGTGCATGGTGAGTAGGCTGTGGGTCCGACTCTCAGCAGCCACAACGAAGTTTTAGCTTATAAGTTTTCTCATACTCTCACACTGGGACAGAAACACATGAACATTGAGTTTAGGTTTTTCTGTTGTTCGCTATTCACAATCGATACGGGCTAATAATCATTGGAGGCAGTTCAAGTGGCACTTAGAAAACAAAGTCGAATATATGTTTAAGTTCCTGTAATATTGAATTTGAATTGTTGAAGATAGAGTGATAGAGGTAACTTTCTTTTGGTTGCAGCGAATCAACATATTCAGCCAGGTAAGCTGGACCGGGGAGGTTTTGTAAGTTTCAGTTTATCTAAGTCTGGTGACTTATTGTCAATTAGACTGACGGTGCGAAAGACCTCCTCATTCTTACTGGGCTCAGCTGGACCGTAACTGGATGGTGATATTGCGCCGCGAGGCCGGATGCCTTCGTGTTTGGAAATTGATATCTGTATTCAGTACTGCTGGGCGTTTTCCGAAAGACAGGGCTTTCCATTTTCCATAATCACAGCACAGAGAATGTAGCCTCTCTCTTTTGGTAATGTTAGATTAGCTGACTCATTAAATCCACTTTCGGTTTGTAGGCAATCGGCAGGTTGGTGAAGATGAAGAAAGTCATGCATCTGGAGGTTTATTGGACGAGTTTTTGGCACGGTTTCGTGCTCAGCTTGATGGACATCAAGATGTTTTTGGAGCCGTAAAACCTACTCACCTTAAGTGTAATCATTCGGTGAGGTATGCGGTTAGCTGAGTCTCTCCCTGAAACCTCTAATCTCAGAGAATTTTCCCACACTAGTGTTTTATCATTACCCTGAATAAGCGTGAAGTTTGTGGTGGTACATGTAGTTTTCGGAAGCAGTGGAACCTTTATGATGTTTCTACCCGAAGCACCACATCACACAGGGGAGTCGTGTTATCATCCTTTTGGATCGCCACTTTCTTTCGATCATTTCGAAGAGGTTGTGTTCTGTTACAGTCCTTGAAGCCGATATATGATTAGCAACAATCTTCATCTACCCATCACATGTAATGACCAACTAGCTAAATCAGCCTTCCCATTTGGTCAGTTTTATCTGGACTTGAGAAACCCAGCTCATTTGGACGGATTTTCATTTTTTGTGTCGATGGTTCGCTCAACGCGCTTGCTGTTGCAACAACAACAATAATAGTGACCATGTAATTGGACGTGGCTCATCGGCAGCCGCTAACCGGCTTCGACGCGGAACAATCCAGCCTATGCTTATTGCATACAACTGTTTCGATAAATAAACAACAAGCAACCATTGGGATTTAGCCTTGAAACAAGTTTCGGGAAACCCGTATGATGGCTTTTGTCTTCTCAACCAGCTCTGTTCTACTCCCTGTGGTCACCGTCTGTTCGTGATACCTAGAAATTTCTCTTGTCTCATTCTTAATTGACTAGATTATTGTGCCATTCTTTTAATTTCAGCTGGATACTAGACCGAGCCGTTACGGTTAATAACCAACTATGGATATGAATGAGAGAACACCGCTTACACAACGCGGGTCTACCGCTTTCGATGTTGATGTAGATGATTTGCGCCATCTTATGGCACATCGGAAGGAGGATGTCGTGAAACTTCTACGTGATCGATTTGGCGGTCTCAGTGGTCTCTGTAGAAGCCTGAGAACATCTCCAACCGATGGTAGGTCATCACCTGTACATTGTGTTACTTTACTCTATTTTTTATCGGTATATTATTCAAAACCCAGTTTTCATGTGAATAGGAAAGAAAGTTATTTTTGGTGATCCCATCAAAGTACGGTCAACATTGCGGCTACTGCATTTCTGAGCATCATTCCGCTGACGGGTTGTCCAAGCGAAAAGCATTTACATTCGGATAGTTGCGCGCATTTTAACTAGCAATAGTGTGGTTCTCAGCTGTTACTTTGACCGACCTTCTTTCCCAGTTCTCGTTGGTTTTTTCCTGGATCCTAATGAATCATTCACGTAATTTGGTTCTACCGGGAGTGAAATCAATTCTGAAAGCCTAGTGTACTCACTCTAGTATGACATCTATGCAAAAGCAAATTATTTCGTTTACATCAAGAATATGAGTGTGGATCATTACTTGTGGAAGCAGCTAGAATCAAGCAGATACTTGGTTCCTTGGTCAGGTGAATTCGACAACGTGGGCTTTGGTGCTGGTTGTTTCTTGTGGCCATTTATTAGGTCAAGCACTCGCCCTATTCACCGTATCCCTTGCAACAAAACATGTGCTTTCGGTTAGGTATCGCATGGGCCCACCAGCACAAAAACAACACGACAAGTACGTAGAGTGATCCAACGGCCGGTTTCACAGTGGCTGGAATTCCAAACAATTCCACCGAGGTTTAGGGCTCTCGCATGGTCTTAACCTCAATCATGTGCAACAATTGTTGATGACTGAAATAGCATGAAGCCTTTTTTCTGGTCCCGTATGGCGTACTTTCGTTTTCTTCAAGTCCTATTTTCCTTTCTTACCTACAGGTCTCACGGAAGACGACTTCAGCAAGCGAAAGGAAAAATATAATGTGAACGTGATCGCGAAGCAACGACCAAAAACCTTTTGCGAGCTGGTTGGTGCTGCTCTGCAAGATTTAACCCTGATCGTTTTGATTGTGGCTGCTGTGATTTCCCTCGCCTTATCCCTGTACCTCAAATGTAAGTGGAGCTGTTGTTCTGATATAAGATTATCGTGGCTTGCCGAAAACCGCGTTTGGACGCTTTCCTCGGCAAAGGGTTCGTTGTTAACAAAACAGGTGTTTGTGTGCGATATAAGAACATAAAGATAGGGTGATTTTTCTGTGAATGGAAAGCATGCCATTCTAAGTAACCTCCAGCCTATACTGCTTTGCTCACATTACTTCAGACTTTTTGATTGTGCTTGACATAACTTACCCGTAGGACTTCACGACACCAGATGAAACATTGGTTAGGATTGAAACAGACATGCCGTGGTCATATGTTGAACGTACGATTGATTCTATAGCTCGGTTTGGTCGCAACTCGCCTATCTGAGGTCAACGAGAGTAAATTTCGTCACGTCATCAAGATTCAAGACGATCAAGTAACGTGGTTTATTGATTGCTTTGCTTCACCTTTCTTAATCGGATTCGCCTATTTTGCCGAACACAGGTCCTCTTTTCGTGCCTTGTAACTGTTTGGCCCGTTTGTTCAAGTAATTTTCCCTTTTTCCTTCCACTTTTTAGACGGTCAAGCCACCACCTTTGACGAATCTGAAGGTCAGGCTGGTTGGATTGAAGGTGTGGCCATCCTAATTGCCGTGGTCGTGGTTGTCCTGGTGGTCGCTTTGAATGACTATCAGAAAGAGAAACAGTTCCGTGGTCTTCAAGACAAGATCGAATCTGAACATACCTTCTTTGTCATCCGAAAGGGTGAAACCAAACAGATCCCTGTGCAGGAGATCCTTGTGGGTGATGTGTGCCAGGTGAAATATGGTGAGTGGGAGGAACATTGGATTTCAGTGCTTTCTTACACAGAAAATTGATAAGCCATTAACGGCAGGTCGAAGTGGTTTTTAATTGCTGTTCAGTTTCAATTGGCTATATAATTTTCTATTCGGGAGAACAATGCCTAATCGTTCGCATTTTCTGGGGTAACCACCTTCTGTCGGTCTTGTGTATTTTTATTTGAATTACTCATAAAATTGAATTGTTTGATGGGTGATTTGACGTGAGGAAGGTGACAAACTGTGAACTACAGCCCTGCAAGCTATGCAACAAAAGCCAAACTTCGTGTCTTGTTTGATCGTGGTGTTTGAAGGTATGACCTGCACTCAGCATTAAAAGTGCCTCCAACGCGATAAGCACCTCTTACCGGTCCATCGTTGCTCAGCCGTCATGTAGAACACTCGGGTGATTATTATTTCAGTAGGTTCCTGACAATATCTTCCGCCTGGTCGTATGAATTTACTTTTGATATCTAACTGATGTCATGTATAACGGAAAATTCTTAAGCCTGTTCCATCCACACCGTCACTGAAAACACTTCCTGTACTTTGCCTGATGTGTCGCGATGATACAACACTTAGTTTATTAACTTCCAATCGTAAAGATATACGTTTTGACTGTCGGGCTGTTATTGTGTAGGTCGTGGAGTCTTTTCATTTCTCCTGTTCCCTCTAGACTGCATGCATCAACAGGGCGTCTCATCTGAATGATTGAACTCATTCAGATTCACAATTCTCTATCCTGTGTTCCCATAGTAACAACTTCCTCGTACTGCACCCCAGACTTCATACTCGTCGCATGTGATAGGCGTAACGATGACACCCAGGATTCCCACGATTTGCTCAGCATAGTCATATCACACTCTTCGCTATCACGAGCATTTCTGTGTGAAGTAGTTTTTTGGTTGACGTGTAGTTTTTCTGCCCAGTTCCTTTTTTCGTAATTCATCCCTTCAGATCATGTTTTAATCCGATCCCAAATGAATCTTCGATCGTCTGAAAGGTTGTTTAAATGGAAAAACCCGTTCAGTCACTTTGTTTATTTAGATTGACGACAAATTCCATTGATCGCTCGCATTCCGTCTGGCTAACCGCTCTGCAAAAGGTAGTAAAAATGTAAATGGTTTGGAATGCCGTTGACAGCATCGTAAATTCAGGTGTACCTACCCGACTGAACGTATCTGCTTTCGCTGCTTCTGGTTTCGCGGCATTTTGTGTAGACTTCAATGTACCTAATGGATGCTGCCTTATGGGCATTTGTTATTCTGGTTTTGCGGGTGAAACCTGTAGTGGTATGCTTATCTCAAACGACAACTCAATCAATTTCGATATCGAGAAGGTGAGATGAAGTAATTGTTTGAAAGTCTGTAGCCCGCAGGTCCAGCACTGTCTGATTACGTACTGTACAATTTAAAGTTCAATTGCATTCGGGCCATTCGGTTTTTCGCTGGTTCTCCACACTGTCTGTTCGATTCAGCCTTAACAGTACTAAATACACATGAAACACCGTCTTTTTTGTACACTGAAAACTGTTTAAAACACCATATGGCGGGACTGAGCGAAAGCCCTAATTTTTGCTCGGTTGTACTCAGGGTCAAACGAGCCAGTTGATAATACGGCAATCACACTATTAGTTAAAATGGCGTAGATCATCTGTGAGGGGTAGCGATTTGTCATGGTTCAGATTCTGGCAAACCAGAGGGGGTTCTTTGTGGGACGCAACCATGGTATCAGGACCTTCCGGGAGTTCATACACTGTATAATTCATGGAAATTTCATGCGCTTCCGTGCGTACACGGCAATCGTGTGCACGACCTGGATCTCTTATGCGCACCATCCATTGATTACATTTTTCCATGTGTTCCTTTTGACACACTACCTGTTACAGATAACAAAAGGTGTACCTCTGCTTGAAACGGTGGCACTCTTGTTTATCTACACTGTCCGAGTAACCGTACATCTTTACGTGTCACCGTTTGCACGGATAGTTGTTCGTTGCTGATCGGTCGTCCCGTTCCCCTTCGACGATTCTGCGTCCTGAGAATCGATCTGCACATCATGTGCCTCAGTAATGGCCATAGTTGTATTGCCGTACACCGCTGCCATGTACAGCTTCATTCCCCACATTTGCCACACGGTCCTTATTGATGAAAAGTGGTAGCGACTAGGTCGTCTGCTTACGCATTTTCCAATGGAATGAATGAGCGCATCACGACAGTTTCCCCAGAACGTTAACCGCGAATTAATGCGTATAGTTCATTTTCTACTCGATCCTCTTATCTGATTTGATAGTGGGTTAATTGTTTTCTAATTTGATTTTCTTCTGTACTAGGTGACTTATTGCCGGCCGATGGCATAATTATCCAATGCAATGATCTCAAAGTAGACGAAAGTTCTTTGACTGGTGAATCGGATCAAGTGCGGAAGAGCGAAACGAAGGACCCAGTTCTTTTGTCTGGTATGTTTCCTTTCACTCGTATTCCCTCTTAGGTTCAACGGATGAAAATTTTCACCCAGATGGTTGTTGTTACTACCGTTGTTGTTATTGACATTGTTCAGATCCGGTTTCTGGAGTGTCTTTTTTCTGACTGAGTAATTGCAGCAAATGCGGTTTGACATCGTGTTCTTGTTTTCATCCACTCGGCCGCACGATCTGTACACGATAGAGAACAACAACTGTACTACTGTCATTCAACAGCTGTCAATTGTCGATTGATTTGTACATGCTATTTTGACTGTAATTTGACAAAGAATGTATGAGTCACTGAACTGACTTGTTATGATTTGTTGGTTCAGTGTTGTGTTTTCGCGCAGGCACAAGGAATGAGGTTGCCAACTACGGAAATACCACAGTTTACGTTAGTTGTGACAGAAATTCAGAGTACTTTGGGTAGTCTTTTCGAAACCAGAGCGTTGAGGAAACGACTGATCCTACATCTAAATAATCTTTCTTGAGTTGAATTAGGATTTAAATGTCAGAGAGAAACCGCGATGTGTGTAGCTTAGCCTATCACTGCTTTGCGCGACTGCATAAAGCCTTTCTCGTAGAAGTGATTGCGCACTTTGGCTGGCTTTTTCAGTGAAGGTCTGTTCTAACCTTGCAAGAAAAAAAGTACCTTCATAAAACGATTCTTGCTGTGTACCAAAGCGAGTCTTGTATGGTTCAGTCAATCTTTCGAACCCAGGTTGCACGGCCTTTTTTTGATCGGACCACCTAATTGTATTTTACACTTTGGAATCATACCGGACCGATATACGGTGTAAAACGGAACTTCGCCAGCCGAATTTTCAGTCACGAAGCCATACCCAATTCAATGATCAACTGTATGAATTGTGTTCAATCGTATGGACTTCTTGGCTAGATCCGCCGGTAAATGAGCCAACGGGCCTTGAGTGCTCACATTTACTGTCCGTTATCTCGAACATGGATTTTGCCAGGTCTTCCGCTACCGTATTGTCTTTCATGATCCTCCGTTTGTCGGTATCCGTTCCGGCCTCGCGATGCTTTCAGCTGTGCGAAGCGTCCGCGTATCGATTCCTGTGCTTCCGACATTTTAGTAGTTCATCGTGCACACTTTCACGTAACGTCATTACTGTGTAGGTTGGTGGCATACGCCGGCTGCTAATCCACAGGATGGAGTATTCCAACAACAACAACAAAGAGCTGTGCGTTACGATCGAATGGGGTGGTCGGATTTAACAGAAACATGTCAAATACACGTTGCACTTACCTTGTATTGAAGTGTATTACAGTGGTCCCCTCTGTACAAGATCAGGTACCACAAGTATGGCTTTTAGGTGTGACTCGTGGTCCAAACAGCTGTTCACTGATTCACACGATCATTTGTTTACTCACTATAAGGTTTCGTCTGATTAGTCACCAATCCTATCGCATGACCTGATAAATTGTCGAGCCGTGGGCTTGGAATTCTGCCACATGTTTAAGATAGTTACCCCCATCAGGTTCGATGACGAATCATACAAACTTTGACTATTCACCTGTAGTCAAGTGATCGTTTGGATTAGTCAATGTCTGGTTAGACCCAGGATCATATCCAAGTGTCACACGTAAAATCAACTTCAGCTACACGAACTGGTCGGTGGAAGCGTGGTCCAGAATTGTTGCTCAGAGGGTCACTTGTGTGATCCCTCTGCACTCACCTGACAAAGTCTAGCTTGTTTGGATTTTCTCCAACTTCTAAACTACTATATCAAAACCGAACCAAAATTTCAAGGTTCAATACGCTTACTGCGTAAACTGTAGCAGACCGTGCACTGTGCTTATGAGCAACCGATCAAAACATACTTGCATATTTGAGTTGTGCGCCTAGTAAGACATAATCAAAGGCTAATATCGTTTTCTTATGTTGTATGGAATGTACCCTAGCACTTCAGTTAATGGCATCCAGTAGACTAACCCGAACAGCTGTAACATTTTAAAAGCAGTTGACCTTTCTGGAATGTTCATTAGTAGGAGATGCACACTACTCGCTGAGTTCAGCGGTCGGTTGACAATTATTACTATGGTTTAATGTCCAGACTTACCCTGTGCCCAGTGACATCAAATTTACTCCCGTATTTAGATAGAAAGGGACAAATTTGAATTTGTCATTGTGGAAATCAATGTGATCACTGCAGCAATGGAGCATACACAACACCCTCTGTTCCACTGAGCTAATCTCTCATTCCATTCTCCCAACTGACTATTAAAATTGTTTCCCTCTATCTGAGAATTGCTGCTTTTTTCATACATGAGCGATCCTCCCAGCTTCCCGCTTTCCCCCGAGTGCACTGTGACACTGGAATGTGGCCATGTGGTTCTGTATTTTCTTGGCTTGTTTTTATCTCTCAGTATCCCGCACACTTGATAACAACTGGCGCGTCAGGTCCGAAAATCACGACAGAATCTTGCGGCTACTATTGTGTTTGATCAGCCGTATCTTAAAGTTGGGAACTCTTCGCGTTATAGAATGATTAACTAAGGTAAACAGATGGTTAACCGTGACTATCAGGCTTCATGAACCAGTGTCACCGGATGGAGGCAGTTTTACTGAGGCTAGATGATTTTCATGGGACTGACGAGAAGACCGGCTTCAGAGGACCGTTTGCCCCGTAGAACCCTCTTTGCCTAGCCTTGTATCGAATGGAGACGACCCGGGGATGGTTGGTGTAATAATTGGCTACGAGGTATGAAATCCCTTACCATTCAACTCATTCGCGTTGGTAATTGCCGTCTCCCCAGATGGGGACCGCGGGTCGAGACAACCCAGTGGTTGGTGACCCCGGAGGATGTGGCCGTGTCACGCAGCCAATGACACTGCTGCATCAGGGCTGTCGTCTTCATTGCGCAGCTCTCACTCCCTACCATGCTGGACAAACAGATCCATTTGACGTCATTGAACGGATTGGGTTGTCGCCTCCAAGGCGTTGCTTTTACTTCCTTATTCTCCTTATCCCCAGTACCGTTCAGCTGCAGCACCCTTTCGGTGCCTAACTGCCATGCCACTTGAAGGAAGCACGAGGGCTGGGATACTGCCAGGTTGTCCAAGCCTAGACAGGGGAAGTCGGGAGGCAGAGATCGGGTTCGAACCACGGGCCTTCCGGTCAGTAAATTCGTGCTCTAAGCACTGAGCCATCTCGCCCCAATAGACGAAGCTGTAGCAACTGGAACCACTGCGTTTCAGTGCATGGTTTGTAAGACGAAAAACTGAACTGAACTAGTTCCCCTATGAAGGGTGGATTATCAAAGCTTTTCTCAACCACTTTTCCATGAGCATGTTTTTCACATGTTATGGTTTCTCTTCTTTACAGAAGCAGTGGTGCTCATCATGCCCTTTTTGTTGTGAATGGAGTGGTTCTTTTCTTGTTCAGGAGGTTTGCTACGACGAATCATCTTAACAGAAAATTGAGACTTTCTTCTAACTTACTTTCTCCTACGGAGTTTTACCATGCTTTGGGGGATGGTCAAAATTTACGCAATCCTGAAAATTAAGTACAACCAACATGGCCACTTATTCATCCGCTTAGTGATTCGGCACAAACATCCAAACTTGTTTCGTGGGAATACAGTCGTGGTAGATTGTGTTTACAGTTTTTACTTACAACTTAGTCTAGACGGAGTGCACTATTTACGGGGTTGCTGAAAACTCTTCGACAGCCCACAGCTGGTTACGCCCTTCTTCGGGATCATCTTATAAGTGCCAGTTCCCGGTCTTCCGTTAAAACCGAACTGGTTTGCAAGTGAGTATGTTTCTCCAATGGTCAAGTTTTTGTGCAGCCTTTTGTGGTCCTGTTTTTCAGGGGATTTGTGTGAATCTAGGCAGCTTGAATGCGGCTAGTAACATGTCTGAGTTACAACAAAGGTGCCAAGCTGAACCAGTTTTAGAAACTTATACGTGAACATTGCTGTGTCGACCTTGAGTCATCCAATATGTATGATCCGGGACACCACATATCCGACTTAGATGAGCGCGATGCACTTTATTCAGAATGAAGCCGTGATTTTGATAGTGGACTGGCTGAGGATAGTTATCAAGATAATCACAAGATAACAAATTGATGTTAACTCCAAACGCATCTTTTCTTTTCGACACCACCGCGCGCAGGCTGTTTGCTGTATGTGGGGTGGACACAGCGCTCACACAGTCGCGAACATAGCTACCACACTATGCCTTTGCCAACGCTCCACACCCATCATTATCTTTGAGACCCTAGTTCTTATCCAACACGAAATTATTATTAATGTGAAGTTTTCCCCCAGTAATTTTGCCTATTTCAACTGGCTTTTTTACCCACTGCTTTTCGTTTTGTTGGTTCTTCCCGTCCCATGTTCACCCGACACACAAACACACCCGGACTTATCAGGCAATTGCAATCACCTTGACCTACAGAGGACATTTCGATCGAATGTTACATTTTGGTTCGATTAAACGATTGTCCTTATTTGTCAGGGATTTAGGCTACCGCACCGTTTTCTCCGACTGATTACGTCTTATATCTGTGCAACTATGCCATCTCGTGCGCTACCCGGTCATTAGAACTTGGCATATGCCGTTGCAAAGAATATGGTGTCGTGTACAGCCAGAGAGAAAAAACATGGAAGGAAGGCTTTGAATCGAAACATTCATTCCGAAACCGAATTTCATGAATGTCATAGCTACATGAAAACCGGAAGAAGTTCGCGTTCCCTATATTACCGTGATGTATGCGGTTGTTTGTTTGTGTATGGGTGCATCTAGTCTGGTATTCGCCTATGCGTATGTTTTCGCAGACATAATTGGCGATCAATTGTCCCTCACTGACTGCTGGTATCTTCCTTATCGTTCAGGAGCACTACAACAGCAGCTTGTCTGTAGTCTTTTCATACAAAAATGTCATTTCGTAGGCACGTTTTTTCGCCCAACTTGCTATCGAGCGTTAGGTTCGTTTCCTATTTGACACCGTGCAGTGTGCAGGTTATCACGTTTGATCAGTCTACTGTAACAGTGTGCTATTTTCTGGTCTGGTAGAATCAAGAAATTGTTCTAGTGGGGCTAGTCCAGTTCACCAGTAATGTACTTTTCATGTTTACAGCCCACCAGAATCCCAGCATTCTACTGTGAATGCATTCAAAATGCAATTTTAATTCACGCATCACGGATCCCATCTACCCTACTCGAACGGTATTTAAGTATCAGTGTGTAGTACTAGCGTACTGCTTTCAGCGACGAATGCCAATCATTACTCAAATGAACCGGGATCATCCATAATGCTAGTTCGGTCGGCTGTATATTTACCTTGGTTGGATCATGTGTTTGAGACATGACTTGACTGCACTTGAATCGGAAAAACGGCGTGACTCTTATTCCCATATTCCAGGGTATTGCGTTTTTCGCATAGACTTTGTGGCTCATAAAACAAAGGGGACAATCCTCCCCCTTGTGTACCGGATCGCCGCATTTTTCCATCAGTCCTATTTAGAAACGGATTAACTCGATTTGGAACTCGGGGACTACGCCTGACTGATAAGCCTCAAAATTGTGAAACTGGTCGTAGTCTGTCAAGGAGTTTTCATCATCTTTATCAGTACCAAGAATAATATATCTCGAACACGACCCAACTGAAAAATTGGGCGATCTTCGTGCAATACTTGCGATTGAATAATATCGTAAACGAGGACTGCAAATGAGTCCCACTAGACATCATTTGAATTTGCAAGCGAATCTTCGACTCCACATCTGTCCAACTTGGTGTTCAAGTATTCTATGAGTGTTGGGAATTCAGGAGGAATATTTCTACTTCATCAGTCTTATAAAAGAATGGCCTTCATTGATGGTGGATATCGCATGCTCACCTCCTACAGCCTGTGGGCGGACCGGTCAGTGTGAGCATATCTATGACTGGCGAGTGTGTACTGATTAGATATTAGGCCTTCGAAAACTATCTACGTGTTGGCCCATTTTGATTAAGCATTCCCGTTTTCTTGGTGGCGATTACTATCGTAATTATTTCCTCTATAGAAAACATTCAACTTTGTCATGTATACAGGCCTCGGAGACTGTGTACATATGGTTGGTCTTGGGATTCGGCAACGTTTGGTATTTGTTTAACGTGTGGATTTCATCGAATTTAAAAAAGTTTCTTTTCGCTTTTTGTCTTCTTACTCCATCCTGTCTGGTGTTTTCTCAAAACTTCTTCCCACTTTTCCCTATCATCCTGCAAGAGTGTTTGACAGTTAGACCCAACTGAATTTCACTCACGACAGTGGGCCTTTTATCCATTGCTTGATTTGCTAACCGATTATCTTATTCCACTCCACTCCCAATCAGGAACACATATCATGGAAGGGTCCGGAAAAATGGTTGTGACCGCTGTCGGCCCGAATTCCCAGGTCGGAATCATTTTCGGTCTTCTCAGTAATCCTCAGGGTGATGATGCTCAGGGCGGCAAAGCAGACAAAAAAGGTGAGTTTCCAGTGTTTGTGTTTTCACTACAACAAGAGGTTATCTTTCTGGGTCGCTATCCATCGATCATCAAACCGGATCTGCATTCTTTGGTCTTAGCACTTTGTCCAGCTGGCGCAGATGGTGGAATCGGGAATTTCCTGGTAGACGGGCTATAAGATTTGATCTTCTTTAAACAAGATAAACTAACCACCCCGTATCAACCCGATTAGGGTGCAGCGGTATGTGTAATGGAGTAAAGTTGCATGCCACCAAGTGCTTCCCTAGTTTATGGTAGGGGAACGGTCTTCGTCTTTTACGCTCGAGTTCCGTTCAAAATAAGCCATCTTCGGCGAATAAGCAGTCATGTGCAGGCAGTGGCGATTCTACTGTGACGCTCTGGGTGGCGAGATTGGTCATCTGTTTCCTTAAAAATAGAGAGGCAGAAAAAAACCCTCAATGGGCAACGCTAATCATCATTTCGGTGGAAGTTACTTTATTTTCGGAAGTGTGTGGGGGGTATCAACAAGAAACAAAGTGCTCGATGAAAGTCATAAAAAAGGCTCGTTGAGTAGAGCATACAAGGTGGGTGTGTTCCATTGAGTGAGTGGGAAAATGGTGTTCGGAATATGGGCACCATTAACAAAAATTTACAACTTTTGTTTCAAATAGGTCTTTATCACGACATTTTTGGGATTTTTCACTCTTTCAGGCAAAATAATCCTTATTGCAGATAAGCAATAAAAGTTGATTGAATATGACATGAATTTTCCCCTAGGGCAACAGAAACATCATTTTGATGAAGAACTCCCGTAAATTCATATTGGGGAAACATTTTAGAATAAATGTAGCGGCTTAGTGGAACTTGTATGAAACGTAACGAGGTGAAATTCCTGCGGAGGACCAATATCCCACTGGTACTTTTCAGAAATCGGGTTCTAGTTTAGGTGGAAGGAGCCAAACCCGCAGTTTCCTACATTTTCAAGATGTGGTTGGTCATTTTTACGGAGATCTCTTTTGCTTGAGTCTGTGGCTGCTCTCACCAACTGAACGCGTAGTCCGAAAGTCAACAAGTCTTTTGACTTGATAAAACCCATACCAATACTTAATAAGAACTATGACTACTCATCGAATTCTAGAAAAAATCATGGCTCGACTCATGAATTTTCTTTGCACCATTCCATATTTCACCCCCGTATATCCTATGTGGACTGATTCTGTGTAATTGGCGTAATCCATTGCATTAGTACATTGTTAAACCATACATTTTTTGCATACATGACCGGTCACCTTATTGTTGAACAAGTAAGCACTAAAGTGTCTGTTTGTTTCGAAATCCACTAAATGCTTAACCACAGACAGTCACCAACAAAAGATCTGTTTATTCGATTGCCACCACTTTCCCCACAAGAGACGATGTGAATGGTTTGAGGCTCCATTTGGCTCGTTGCTGGATTGACCAGCTTGGCACTCACCAGCTTGCATGCTCTGGAAGTGTACTGGGTCTCCTAGACGGTCCCCTAAAGGGCTCGTGGACTATTTCCGTGACTTGGCTTGTGAACTCCATGTTTCGCCCCACTACCTTGAACCTGGGGTCTTCAACCAGAGACCCCCTAAACTAACCTACCTAATCTTGAATAACCGTATCCTGCTCACCATGATATGACAACGGATTAAAAAACCATCGATCTTACCACATATATGGACCACTATTCAGCAAACGATACCCATTTCTATCTATTATTTTGCCTACAGTCTCACTGAAACCAGCTCTATAACTCCCGTTACACAGATCTTAGCAAACAGACGAGATGAATGCGCCTTTTCCATCGCTCTCGCCACATTTTTTAATCGGATTTACCTAGTTGGCCTTCAACGGCTTGGACATATACAACTTGGCCTTTACATGTACTCTGGAGGGACTAGATGTTGATGTATGTTGCCTGTCGGACACTCATTTGTATGACTCCAGTCAACTTCTTCATTTTCGAACCAGGACCCGATCGTTTATTTACGCTACTACGTAGGCCTAGGAGACTTATCTGTGAGTGATGCAGGCGTGGGCCGAAGCTGCTATTCTGGAGTGGATACTGGTCAACAGTAGACTGTGCATAGCCAGTATGTCGAATTCTACTAAGCCTAACACCCTTCGGGACAACCACAGACTATCTTTTCATCATATCAACCTACTCAGCCCTAATTTGATCAAAGATGATTGTTACAATGAGTTCGACGGCTTGCTAAAAAGGGCCTCCGGCACCGAAATTGTTGTACTTGCTAGACACCTGGTCTCGCGATTCGGCCGTCTAGTGACAAATGAAGGGCATCTTGGAGGCCTCCATGGCCGCGACGTGACCCGTTTGTTCTCTTTGTAGACAGATCACCATATGTTTCTGGCCAGTTGGAAGCACCCTGATGCAACTTATCGCTCACCAACCATGCGGACAAAGGCTGCTACCAGCGGATACTCTCTGTATGGGACTGTCATTCCTACCGGAGCATATGTTTAGAATCTGGTCACGTACTGGTGTGTTCCAGACTGAGTATACAATTCTGTTAGAAGAGTGATAGTCAAACCGGCAAGAACTGACGTTACCAGGTTAACACAGGCAACTACCAGAACGTCTTTTCAGAGCCAGCTAGCTGTGAACGCCGGAAAAACGGCGAAATTTGCTACCCGAATACGATTGAACGCGGTTCTTTCTGACAGCAGAGTCCAATGATAAATTGGCGTTATCGCGTGCAAAACGTCAGATGTCATACACCTTTCGACAGAGAATTCGGAACCACTTAAAACCTAATAATAAATAACTGGTTATGTCAATCTCCGTTGGAGGTTGCTCGTACCGGAAGTATCATGCCAAAATTTTGCCAGTTTTGGGTTCCTTGTCACGGAATTGTCAAAAAGCACTGTATCTACGTGCGTTTGATAGAGCAATGTGCGGGAAATCTAACAAGCATTAAGGTATTTTGCCACCCCCGGTTCCAGCTGACAACCAAGTTTTTAATGAACCAGCTTAATCCGTGACCCCAAACGTGAAATGGGCGTGTGGTGGATACTGCGGGCTACGTTTATCTATAGATCGTTGTGGCCATCTCAGTTTCTACGGTATCCGTGTGTCTCTCGAACTACTGCAGCGTGAAGGGACAATCTGAAAGAAGGATTGTATGCAACTACGATGCTTCGTCTGTGTGCATTGAAAATCAACACCTGTTTGTCTATGATACGGAGGATACCTAAGAACGATAATGGTCATTTATACACGGCCTACTATTTACGGATACGTAGTTATTGTGAGAATGTCACAAACGATTGCCCCTGTTTTTTAAAAAGGACCTAGTAGCGTAGTCATCACGCAAGTAGTATTTGTATTCTAAATGTTTTCTTACGATTCATTGTTTTCTTTGATAAGTTGGATTTTTCTGCAATTAGCATGATATGATTCAACATCGAATAATAATCATTTGATGTCATACCACAGGCCGCGCGCAGCCTACCACATTTTCTCGCCTAGTCAAACTGCGACGACTGGGGCTTATTTCAAACCATGTAGTATCAGTTTTGTCGCAGCTGCTATATTAATATGTGTTGTGCGACAACGTGAGCATGGGGCTGTTTGCACCAGAGCAACATCCAAAGGCGTCGGTACTTTGAGAGTGCAAGCTGTCGCCACTAGAATGAATGCAGCCGATTGGTGACAGTGGATTTTGAACCTGATGAAGCTACATAAATCCGACTACCAACTGGCCGCGACATCACCACAATCATGGTATCGACGAATTCCACTCGTTTTATTCTGTTTCGTATTTGTCAGCATAAAGACCGTGAAAATCGATCAGTAGCTTGTCAACGTTTGGTAGAAAATTCGAATCTTGACCACTTTCAACCAAGATTATCAGCAGCTCATCACCGTCAGTCAACTATGTTAGTGGCTCATGTAGAATAGACGAGGATTTGGAAAGAGCATGGAATTGTCTGACCAACAGTCCAGAGATCTGATGCATTCTATATACGTTTAAGTTAGTTACTGAAGTGCTTCGAGTTCGAAGCATACCGCAGTCAGTCGTATTAGCACTAGTCGTTTTCGCTGCAGGTAGCAATAGGCAGGGAAATTTTCCAGGCATGCAAAGTCATGGTGTTTTGGGTCCCAGTTGTATGGTTCCAAAAATACCCGTACTGTTAGGCGATCGTTGTCCTCGTGTTAACCTACCAACGTCACCGATATGTTATCAATGATTATGATGCCGGACTACCTAGTCGGGGCGTTAAAAATGACAGATGTCTTTAGCTAGACACTGGCGATAGTGGCACAGAAGTGGACTCATTGGCATCCTTGTCGCCAATTTTGGGCGTCGTAATTATTGTACATTGCTTTTCTGTCTCGATGTGAGGTACACTGTGGTGACATTTTTTCGGTGACCTTTAAATCGTTAATGGTGTAACTCTCTGATTCCCCCACCCCTACTGTCAACTATGGTGGCTTCTTTCAGGTTCGATTCATTGGCTGCATGCAATATCACTGCATGTGTGTCCGCTATGAATTAAACTTAAGCGATTCTACTGAACACTCAGTGCTAGCATTCCATCGTTGCTACTCAATATTTGTCCTTACTGTTGCTTACTGTTGCTTACTGTTGCTGTAGACAGCTTTCTGTTCGGGCACATGTTCGACCCTCACATTTGCCAATTGCTCGGCAGTTTGTCTTTGGTGACGGCTGACCTCGGGCTCTATAGCGACGTTCTACCTGACTATCGGTTGGGATAGGTTTCAACCTTGTCTCCTGTAATTGAATATGATTGATGTTCCAAAACTGTTTGGGTTCGAATGCACTTGCACCAACAGACTTAATGTGTATTGGTACGTTTTCGTGTCTGAAGTTAATCAGTCGTTGTTGCATTGTCATTTGGTACCCCTCTATTTAACTACTGCGTGCTCCCCCGATTTTCCGAGAATGTGTCAGATGCCTTTTAGCAACAAGAGAGTAACTTTCACATTGATGGACAACGCTCAGCTCTCATTTTGGCGTGGAGAGAGCCTGCAGAATCACACAAGTGCCGCGCATTTCACACAATTATTCTATAAGTGCATATAGTCCGAAGTGTTCGGGAGACCAGCGAACTCCGGGTAGATACGTCACATCACTTCATAAATACAGGAAACCCTGTACTTCAGCTGATTGTGCTCTTGCCAGAGCAATTCAAAACAAATTGCCAGGAGTGATTCTCATGAGAGAGAGAGAGAGAAGGGTTTCTTATTTCCGATTGACTTCACATCCATATGTGCGCAGACTTTCGGAGCATCTTATTGGTCTCTAGTAAACCAGGTTATTGCGCTGTAGCTGGATAGCGACAGTCCATGTGACGGAGAGAGCTCTTCCTACTGGAAACAGTCGTGACCCGTCTCATTTGCTTTGATCGACCGACTTGAAGGACAGTAAAACGACCAACGAGAAAAACAGTTCAGCAATTTGTATGCAAAATTGTCGTCCACAGGAATGAGCCGACAACTTCGTAGAGCAGCTTATCTGGTCTTTGGTAACGCATCTCTTGGATGTGGAAATGAGCCGTCAAACATAAGGTCGGATAAAACGCTTGATCGCTTTTAAGGAACAAGAAAAGACAGCAGGCCCAGTTAAGCTGAATTCTGTCCTCTTCAAAGTAGGCGAAACAGCTCTGATAAATTATCCAACTGGGCAGCGCCACTGCTTTCAGCAATCAACATTGATAGTTTCACTTGAATTTAAAATCTTCCTTCGAATTCGTTGATCGTCGGCCCTTGTGGTGGTGTTTACTGAGTAGTAGCGTCCCAAATAAAATGTTGACTCTTCTAACCGGCGTTGTACTCCAGCTCCCATAGCCGAGCGAAGGTCTACGGTTGGCTTTCACCAGAATTGGCCACACCAAGTGGTATCAGACAAGGCTGTCCCATGTGCTTGTTCCCCTGCAACTTTGTCATTATTGTGACCATTCAAAAGTTCTTGCTGGTCTCTGATCCCTATAAGGTCGAAATGCTCCCAGAACGCGTTTGTCTATAGACATTGAGTACTCATATGTTGTAGGTCCTTTTGGAATGCAACGAATGTTCAATACCCAAATAATTCTGCTGCACTCGCAAGGGCCAGAGTGTTGTTGCAATACCGTTTTGGGCCAAACCCAAATCCAACGCTTGCAAATAAGCCAGTCGACGTAGTTTGGCCAGTTCATTTTCCGGGGCAGTTGAGCTAGTGCCGTACAAAATCCAGAGTGAGATCCTAATACACAGACCAAAAATCTGTGAATATTCTATTAAGTTGCCCTAGACTGGAAAAGCAAAACCTCCAAATTCCGATTTAAGTCAATGATTCCTCCCTAATCAATCTTTCGTAAGCGTTAGTCATCCACACCAGCCAACAAATGAGAACTTCTAACTGACAGCCAGCGATGATTAAGTCGGTTAGTCATAAGAAATCTCACCGATTGGCTCTCTGCCTTAAAACTCGTTTAACCTGGTAACTTATTCACTTGGCCTAACGAAGCGTTTGTGTCAAAAGTGAAACGTCGCCCAGCAACGACTCCACTAATTGTTTTCCAGGCCTCTCTAAAGCGGAGGTCGGGGCGGCTTTTGTCAGTATGCAACATCTGTAGCATCGTCATGACGCCAGGTTATCTACCAAGGGCAGGCCTACAGCGATGCGTTCGGAAACCGCACTTCCGCAGGCAGAAGACATCAAAAGATCTCACTTTTTAACAGTTGGTGCCATCGGAACACTCCCCTCGTCTGGGAGGAACACTGGATAGGTAATTCCGGGGCTCGTCGCACGGTTTCTGGGACAGATAATTTACACACGATAGGTGGGCGGATTATGCTTCAGTGTTTTCGCTGGATCTTTCACGCTACCTGGATGTCTGCCTCTCAACCAACTACATAGTGGAGAAGATACAAGAGAGGTCGGGTCATAACCTCACATCGGAACATAAACGCTATGGTTAATAAACTCCGTGATAATTGTCTTGGACCTTGTCTCGGGACAAGCCACATCAGCCATTAGACACGCTGGCCCAGCCACGGACTGAAGGATGTTCCGAACTGCTGCAGCTGCTTTCAGCACAATACTTTACTTGTCTACCCTCACTTCGCATTGACGGAACATGGAAGAAGTCACCTTCAATGTGCAGTTCTCTCATCCCAAACAACTAATCGCGAATAAACAATACTGTGGTAACTGCTGCCATTCTACAACTTGCACATGTTTTATAGCTGCTGTTGTTGATGCTGCTCTGGATAGCTATTTGAGTTCCACTACTGGCCGGAACCCTGTGGTTGGCAACCAACGCTGTGGTTGTCTGGTTGTTTGGTAGCCGAGATTGCCAATTGGTTTGCAGTCCATTTGCTTGCAAGTGAATTGCCGAGCCAAAAACCAGAGAGCGCACCTGAGCTACCCGTATTTCGCACTATTGTCACCCATCCGGACTATTGAACAACTTCGCAGTGACTCACTCGACCAAAAGCGTACACTGGGGAAGCGATTTGTTGTTGTGTTAGCCCATGTTCAGTAGTCTACCATAGAATTGTGTCACTTTAACAGCATAGTGCATACAATGTTGGGCTATCATTTCGACGACTTAAGTTTGCCTTGTCTCGAAAACCTGCATACCCATTTCAGTAATATGGGCGCAAAAGTACACTTCGTCTCTCTCATATGGTTGCAAAACGTTTGAGGGTATATCGTCCACCTTTTATTGATCAGTTGAAGCTCCTTCAACAGTCAAATGTCCTCCATGAGCGACCGGTTTTGTCGGGCGCGTCCAGATGCCCCCCTCCCAGAAGGTTACAGCCATATATTCATTTTTTTCGCTGTTCCATTGAAACGGTTGGGGGTTGCGCTGAATGATTTGCGGCTCAGTGGGGTGAATCTTATGTCTACCGAACTTTTTTTCTACGGGGCGAATGAAGCGTCAGTTGTATTGTTTGCACTATTTGTTGCCCATATATGAATTATCCGCTGTCTATCTGCAATGGCCAGGCAGTACCTCTCGTTTTTTCTTTACTATTTCATTATTTGGAATAAGTCAGTTCAGCTGACTGACTGACCGAACTGATCTGGAGTCATCCTGCAATGGCAAGAATGTTACTGCTAGCAGCTTCGTCATCATTTCTGTTCCGCTTCGCTCAACCTCATTATGCTGGGCTTTGGTCTTGCACGGACACATTGGTTCCTTCTGTAAAAATTGTACTTTCTCACTCAGGTTTATATTCCACCGGGCCACCGATTTCCCGGAAATCCACTCCTGTTCCTGTTTAATCCATCTAAAGTGTAGCTGAAGCCCTTTGAGAAGAATCGTTTGGCTTATCTTTAATGTGGACGTTCGCTCTCATCTAACAGAGCATGAGGTCCAGCTGGCGATTTTCTATACTGAACCAGATCTGTCAAATACAAACCTTCTACATTGTCGGCGTCCACCCGTACTGCAATTTCATTTGTCCGGAACTGAGTGCAGAAACGTCGGGGTTTTTCTGCTTCAAATAACTGTTAGTGGGTTGCTTAACTGTAACCACCAATGTGTTCGTGGTGTTTGATAAACTCAGCAGATCCGACAGGTGCACGTGATCAGCCGATACCCCACAAAAGCTCGGTTGTTTGCTCAACGAGGATAAACAATCACCGTCGCCTACGCACAATTTACGAAGCACCGGTGCATTTGAACCAGCATTGAGCTCTCGACATTTGAAGTAAACGTCCCCAAAGTTACCTTGTAACCACTCGTGTTAGCTGGGATTGGTTGCAAGAACGCGGAGAGTACCTGGTAAGATGCCCGGTTATGATCGACTCATAAATAGCTCAGCCGAACAAAACCTTTCACCTTTTTTACTGATCACTAATTTGGTACGGACAAAATTGTTCACATTAATTTTCGGCAGTAGGTGATCTTTTGACCACAGGTTCACCAACTAGGTCTGGATGACGAGTGACTTACTTTCAGGAATATCAGTCTTGCATCGTTGAGAAAAAACTAGAAAAGTGTTCCAAACATTATATCTCCGGTACACAAAGACAAGTTAGTTAGAGACTGACAAAAAGAACACCGTGTGTGCCGATTCATAGTCTGAAGTCCCGACATAGACTCCGTCGGTAAAAGTTGGTCGGACGGGGAGCACTAAACTTTCGTAATCCATCTCATGTCTTTCTGTCCATTCCCGCGTTGCTTAATGGTCTGTCACGGTACGACTAGAGGTACCTTTTGATAAATATAGACCAGTCGAAAATTTTCATTAACTCCGAATTTCAAAGGGCATATTCAGTTCCATCATTAACCGTGATAAGGTTGTTGTCCACAGTCGTCCCACTCTGAATAGACCGCTTGAAGGAGCGGCTCGAAAAGCTCCTTCTGGAAGACTTCACTGTTGAATAAGCTTTATGGAACCAACAAAACGTTGTCTCTCCTGATGGCGACCTCTCCTCAGAGTGGAGACAAGGTGGTCAAACAGTGTAATGACCAATTCGTGATCATCTTCGCCAAGCTTATCAGAGAGTTTGTCGCTGCATTGATCACACATGTTGCTCAGGGCATCTATATCAGTTACGGAAAGCAAACTAAAATGAAGGCCCATATCCGTATCAAGATTCTGGGTTATTCTTTAGAATGACTTGCTTTTCTTCAGATCCATATGAATTGGTGAACCTGTGCAGCGGACAGGATTTACATTGCATTTTACATTCCTTCAAGGGAGCGCCTTTATGACAGATTTTGATAAGAGCAATATAACTCCACTTTCGTTGATTGGTTGCAAAACCGAACAGGCTCAGTTGGGCAAGAACAAACAACGACTAGGTTCAAACATTACCCCTTTGAAATGGAAACTATGACCGTTGATCTGTTCTCTGAGCTGGGCAATTTAGTGCAAACGTTTCACCACCAATCGAGGTGACATCACCAGTGGGTTGTAAGTGGAAGTGCGTGGTTTTTGCTCGTCCGTGGATTGATATAGCGTCTGTTCACGCAGGTCGGCCTTGATCGGTCATTGATTTTTTGGATGAGCATTCCCACTGGCTTGTTGGGTGACCTGTCTTCTTATTGGTGGGTGTCCGGGTAGCCTTGAGACTTGGCTTCTGCGGTCCACCCGCCGCGACCTTTCTTGGTTTGCCTCCACAGTGGGTCCCGTTTCTTGGTCCGTTGGTCTGATGGCCGAGGCTGACTCAGTGCATGCATGCGGGGATTTCTGTCGTCATTATACTATGCTGTGCTGTGGGGCGTATTTCGAGAGTTTCCCTTGAGCTCGTCTTTTAATCAGTTGAATAGTTGACCGGTGATGCTGACGGACCCGAAGAACCGCAATCATTTCAGCCATTCGATGTAATTTCGGGAAGAATGTTTACCATTGTTTACTGTCGGGTATGGTCGGAGTTACCTTGAGATTGATGATAACCCCGGAATTGACGTGACCAGCTGAACTTTCAATCACATCAAAATTTGTTCTTATGACAGAAACAAGAAAACTACTCTCTCAAGTATGGGACTGTGGTAAAGCAGTCGAGTCACGTGAAGGGTCAGTTTTCGATACGGGTCATTTTCACAGTAGGTCTAGCCGAAGATGACCCATAACTTCTCCACAGTTAGGTGGGCCGCTACCCAAACATCATCCATTTTCCCAAACAAGGTATCGGTATTTTGTCTGTGGCTGCTTACCAGAAGACGAAATTTCTCACTTGATTTACTTAACTTCAGTTAGGTTGCGGTCAAACGCAATTCTTCGCGCACCGCTGCAAGGTTTGTGCAGTTTGTGATTCGCACTTGTTTTCACCCACTAGCCTCGTTAACTTACTGAGGCAGCAAGCAATCCGTGACTGTTTTAAACCCCTTTGAGGGAGTGCGAACAACTGTGTGCAGCAGCAACAACAACTGTGGCCCAAAAAGAATACTCCTATAATCCACTTAACACCCTGTGAACGGACCTAGTTTTGGCGACGATGTCCGTGAGTGTATAGTTTTGTTCATCTCATCCCGGAAGCTGTTATCTCTTTCAAGGCCCATTTGGTACTGTGAATTTTGTTGGTTAACTTACTGAGGCCACCCTACAATGACTAGCGTCCCTTAGTCAGAATGCGTCGTCTTAAACCACTTAGGATTTTTAGGGTGAATAGGCTCCAGGGAATTATCTTGTTCCCGTACATCCACGAAGTCGGAATTTCACGTTTTTATTTCTGTAGTGCCGTCCTCCCATCTTGTCGGCAGTTCGAACTTACTAATGGGAATATCACTATAAACAATCGGCGTGGCCAGAGAGGGTGGAAGCTTTGTTGCACCAGACGCAAAGGTACTCGCATGCGCATACAAATGGTTCTGCGCGTGATCCATTGCTTCGTATTATCGTTTGCCAAAGGCTACACTCTTTTTGATCAGTCTGATGCACTTTAACTTAGATTTCAACAAGTTCCATTTAGTTCTGTCGTTAGATTATTTGTCATTGTGCAAAGTGAGATGGCATTCTGAGACAAAATCCTGCTAATTTCTGGATCGATAGTGAAAACGCCGAAAGTTGATCTCTTCTGTCGGAAGTTCGTTTTACGGTGAAAAACGTCTCGGACATCTGTGTCAGAATTATACCGGCATTAATTCAGCTGACGGTAAAAAACGGACCGTTTGATGTACGTCGCTATCATAATCTTGAAGTTTGGAATCGGTTCTCCCATCAAACAGTCGTTCGTTTCAAGGCCTAAGTTTCTGTGTTCCTTAGTAATGTTCGTTTGTGTGCGCGTGCGCGTAGACGCGCATAGTCATAGCCACTCTAGAATCCGAGCCTGTTTTTCCAAACGAAATGCGTATTTTTATATCGAGTTTCAAGCACTTAGTCTTGAAAAGTATCTTGTGTGTGTATGCTTGTATAGTGTATAGCGTCACCCCCATCTGTACTCACATTGTTGCCATCCCCGTTGCCACCATAATAGAATTGACTCATTTTATAAAGACAATAGCGAGGACCTGACGTTCGCTACAGAGGTGGGGAGGGTAGTAATTAATGGATGTTTTTATTCGTCTGTATTTTCCGTGTTATTTGACGCCCCCAGATTCCTCAGTTCCTTTGGACCATAGCTGTCAGCCTTGCTTCGTTGTGCAAAAATATCCGAACGGTCTGTAGTGTTGCTTCTCTGCTAAAAACAAACGACCTCTATAGGAGTCGCCGAATTGAGTTTTGCGAGATTATGCGAAATATTTGAACGCGTAGCTTCATTTTGCTTCCACCATCCCACACCATTATTAGCCGACTTTTGGTGAGTTCAGGTTCCCATTACCAGTTTTCTATCGTCACAATATGCAAATTTCCTTCTATCCTGCTCGTCCCGTTCATCCTTACGAGTTGTAGTGCTCAGTCAACTTGCTTGATAGTGGAAATGACATCATGCGTGCAGTATATGTGGGGATGGGTTTGCCGCATCGTCCGATATCCATTAGGCATATTAAATTCCCGTCCATCAACGACAACCTCTCCGCAATAGCTGCTAAAGTAATCGGGTTTCCCTAGGCCTTTTTTCTTCTTTGACGGTATTGCGTTCACCCACAGTTTCCGATGAGAATTCATTAAAAACAAATCAAAATCTGATCTGAGACCGAACAGCAATGTAAGACAATTTTGTTACTAGTTGTGAAGCTTCGCTGCCTGAGTTCTTCGAGATTCGGCCACATCTTCGGGCAATCAATTTTTCCAAACAAAACCATGAAACGTCGCTTGTGTTGGTGACAGATCGACTATGTATCACCTACTTTAGAGCATTTATCCTTTGATTACAGTGAACCATAGTCTGTCATGGGCAAATCAAAACTATCACTTGCGAATACAGTCTCTCATATTCTGACTGACCCGATAGGTGATGTGACCCAACTGTGCCAGCAAAATCTATTTCACCTGGCGACCCATCACACAATGGAATGTGTTTTTGCAGCTATCCCCTGCACCTGACAGACAATTCTCCTGTTTCGCATGCTCACAATTATTCTGAACTATGATTAAGATTAGTCCGTTCACTCGGGTCTAAGGTGTGGAACCTGTCGCCGAGTGCATAGATTATGCCACTGTTCACTGTGTTCCTACTTCCTCTCGATAGCTGCCGGCACGAACTAGATTGTTTACCATCGGCCAATACAGTTTTAGGAGAACTCTGGGCAGGGGTCTAAACGACGCACTGTCTATACTCGTTCGGCCTAAACAAGGGCAGTCGAGGTGCAGCGGTCGGGTTCGAACCACGGACCTTCCGGTCAGTAGATTCGCGCTCTAACCATTAAGCCATCTCGCCCCACTGTCTATACTAACATTACTCGTCGCGGAATATGTATCTACCACCGGGGTCCCCGTGAGCGCCGGCTACTTTACCAACATTTAGATACAATTTTGACACCTGTGTTGTTTTACTGGGCTCTAAACCTTTTATGGCCGTGATTCTCGAGTAACAAAGGGCCTGGATGTTTGCAACGAACTTATAACTACTATGAATTTGATGTGAAATATAGTGTGGTAGTCATAATATCCTTCCTTTTCACATGGTCTCGTGGCCAAGAATCTCAACATCGTAGCTCGAATGTTCCACACCACTGGCATGCCCCGGATAGGTTTTCCGACCCCTAAATGAGCTAAACATGTTCGGTTGTTTGAATTACTGCCTGTTGTGATTGAATTCATTCATTTTACCCATATACTGGAGGCTCACCGAATTCCCTATTCTTTTAAGACTGTGAACTGAGTTTCACATACATTCAGAATACCCCCGGATCTACTCATCAGTAGGCTAGCAACACTTGAGGAGGAGCCGAAGGAGCCTGGAGGTATGAGCCGAAGTTGATGGATGCGTTTTTTGTTTGAGGTTCAGGTTTGCCCGACTCTTCCATCCAGACGGCTAACAGTCTCTCAACCAGGTTAAAACACCGCTTCGTTCCGTTGACTAAGCGGGACTTCGGATTGAGGCTCAAGGGCCTTCGCTTATTATGGCATACACATTTCAACCGTATCTATTTGCTCCGTTCCTCGGTGGAGGAACTGAGTAAATATTTCTTGAAGCTTACAGAGATGGAGTTCACACATCAATGTCCGGTCCAACCTATTCTTTTGATTTGATTTCTTCTAGTTGAGCTGGTCGCTTGTATTGAATTGGTGATCGGTATGGTAAACCGAACTCCCGCCCTGTTTGAGGACACGAACGTCACCCCTCCCCATCCACGTTTTACAGCGCTTGGTCGAGTAAAAAAGAGCTGCGTCAACTTTCGTGCAGCCGTGTTATCCTTATCGTGGATAATGGTCATGGTTACTTGTTCTCCTAGCAATTCGAAACAGAACGTCGCCCATCACTCAGGCTCACTTCGATTGCGAGAGTTTTCCGGTTCGATTACTTTGTAAAATCTACTCGTTTCCGATGCGTATACAAAAACAAGGTATGAATTGGCCAGGCCCACACAAAGGGGATGTGTTTCGATGCACAGTTGTGTCACATGTTTCTCTTTGAAGCGGTTCGGGAAACCTTTACGAACGTCTGGAAAGTGTACTCGGATTTTTATGAAGAAAACGTTCAACAATTTTCAAAAGTGTGAATTCTTACCACTGCCCATGAGTGTGCATGTTTCTTGCGGGAATTGTCACACCGTTTGACAAAACATTTCGCTGAGTTTTTCCAACGAAAGGTCAGTCTGCACCATACATATTCACGCGCGATTCAGACAGGATTGATAATTTGTCTTAAGTGTTGCATTTCTCAGCATCTGTCCATGTTTCTTCGGCTGTTTTGACCTTTAAGCTGAGTGAGTCGGTAGTATAACCCAGAGTTTGCATCACATATGGCAGCCCAGTTTGCTGTTCCACGATTGATCTGACCAACTACTCAATCGATCTGGGTCAGTTTGGTCGCCACATTCTTCAATGAATTTCTTCAGTCACTGATGCCGGTGGCGACTCGAAAACATTGATTTCCTTGTCCATCTGTTTTTTGAAGGTAAAAAGGACAAGAAAGACACGAATGCAACGAAGTCAAATGACAAAAGTATTCCCACCTTGGATGGCAGTGTGCCCGCGGACAAGGCAGTGGGTGCCAACAAGAGCGAAAAGGCGGCCAAACCGACAAAGTCTCGCCGAAAGGAACAATCAGTACTTCAAGCAAAGCTCACCAAGCTGGCTATTCAGATTGGCTACGTTGGTTAGTCTCTTGACGGCTTTTAGCCCTTATACCAATATGATATGCATGTTTATATGTTGCCTTTCACATTCTGCCATCTCACTTTCTAGATAATTTTGGGTGTTGCTCGGTTCTGCCATTTGATACCACACTCCGTCTAACATAGTCCGATCTGTGCTAAATTCGAATGCCATTGGCATCTAGCAAGGATTCGAATTCCAACGTAATTTCTTAAATGTTCGTTTTATCAATGTTTAAAGCACCGACAATGTTCGTCATTTTCTTCGTACCACTTCTGGTTTTCCTTCCTCGGATACACTTGACCGTTGTGATGGTGGTGGTGGTCTGTTCCAACTCTTTTTCGTTGCCTACACTGTAGACACTTGGGTGACGCTTTCGTCATTTTGGAATGAATATCTTTGGTGACAGCAAACTCAACACAGGCACATTACTGTTACCTCTGATTTCGGCTTTTTACTAAAAAAACAGACTGTCTGAATCCACAATTTGTGGCATGGGCTAGGGGTGGGTGAATCATAATTGTCAGAAAAATCGGTTTTGAATTATTGTTTAAGATATCCTATTTAAATAAGCTTGCGGTTCGTTCCAAAACGCAACGGAGGTTGTCTCCTTCTTATCGGACATCCTGGGAACTGTTCTCTTATGTGAGCAAGTTATTCTTTCAAACGGAACAAACCACAGAGTAATAGGTTTTTGACCCCTGCTGGGGGTGACATCCGTCACGAGGGCTTTCCTTTCAGGGATTACGATCATGAATCTGTATGTCCTTGTGTACAAGATAGCGCCAGTCATTCTTTGGCATGTGAGCATATTCTGTGTTAGTTTCTGTCCCCCTCCAAAATGCATTTGTGGCTACATTCAGGGCTTAGCTTGGTTCATCACGTGCCTGGTTGTTCTAGCTGTCATTCGCACCTTCACTCAACGTTACATTGTTTGTTCTCTATTTTTAAAACAAGGACTATAAATAGGGCGTGTGGTTGTCACCAGATACGTTCGCTGTGATAGACTGGTGTGCTTTCTTCTCATAGCTTCGCCTATGTCATTGTCTATGGATAATCCTATTTGGGATACTGGCAGGAGACAAACCAGTGTCATACATTTTACCACTTGACGGCGGATTTTCGTTTTAGTGACATCGCTGTCTGTAGTTTATCCGAAAATTGTCGTTTCAAAGGATAGGCTAGCGGAGCCATGTTCCTCGGGGGAAAAAGCCGTCATGCTTCATAAGTTTTGCAGATAAGTGGGTTGGATTTTTTTTAGAAATACATAGTGCATGTTAATGAATCGGCTACTTCTCACTCTTATTCTCTAAAATTATTCTTTCAAATGCGTAATCCTCCCCTTTGAAGACCGTTCTAGCAGGTTAGGTACGTGAGAGTTACTGTTTGATTTTAAATCTTAAGTACACATTCGGATCAGGATTCTTTCTGCTTCGGTCAGATTATTCACTTAAAAAGACGAACAGCAAACCAGCGAGGTTAACTTTTCAGCCTACGTGACAACTATTACAGAGGCTGGAAATAACCGTTTTTGCATTTTTACTGTTTTTTTGTCACACACCGACCGACCACACTACCACCATGGATAACTGTGGGTGATGTAGGGGTAGTTAGGTCTTCTCTGGAATTCACACCAGGCCAAACATTTCCGTACATCATTTAGCGCGCACGTGTTCACAATGTAGGCCAGCACCACTGGCCTGTAAAATTGAATCTTCGTTGTTTTGTGTGTGGGTTGGAAATCGCCCATGGAGACCCTGGTTTTGTCCCGTGGGTTAGCCTTCTCCGAGGGTCTGTGCGCGTTGTATTGTTGTGCTTTGCTCCCAATATCCCCTGGCGTTTTGGGCATCAGTGTAATGTCTGGTCAATTTCCCTACACGTATTCTTTAATTTGCTCTCTTTCTGCCAAGTGTGCTACATGGATATTTGTAGGAGATCCATGGCACATTCAACCACTCCTTTGTGTAAACAAAACAAGACGGATGATGAACTAAAAAACGCCCCCTGGGAACAGTGGAGCCGATTCAAATAGGTCTTTGAGAAGGAGTTGAGTCTTTAAAAGACTGAAGGAAACCGAATGCACTGTGGCGCCACAGTAGTCGTTGGTGCCTGTCATCTACGACATGTCTAGCCAAAATCCAACAAGAACCTCGAAACAACATAATTTAGAACGAATATGATTCTAATTGCATAAAATCCTCCAATCCCACATTCGCTGCCTTAAATTCTTCTTGCAACGTTGGTATGTTCCATTGGATATAGCTGTCCCAGCCTGCTAAAATGACAAACAAAGGGTTTTAATATTGTCGCCTATTGATCCTAGAAGACACACGTGTAGATCATGTGAGCTTAGATCGAACCTCGCCTTTGCAGTCCACTCAGGAGTTGAATTGTACAACCTTAACGCCAGAAAAGACTAGCTGCTATAGTTTGCGTTGATCACGGACTAGAAAGCACACATGGCTGCAGTCTTCCAGGTACAGATTACACAGCATCGGCTTTGATGAAACTGAACTCCATTGGATATCTAAGAAGGAAGCACAAACCTACTCTCCATTATGATGGCAGGCTAATCTTACTCATCTATCCTAAGCATTTGGGTCGGCTGAATCAGGATTTTATTTTAACGCCAACTTCTGTGACAGGTGTATATGACGGGGCAGACACCGAAACGACGGTCGTAGTAGGTCACTAAAGTTATGCTTTTTAAGTGTTAGATGATGATACGCCCATTTGGAAGCATCCGTGAGCGTAGACTGGATTATTCTGTTTCGACGTACAGTACGCAGCTGCATAATACCACGCAGGTACAACCAGTTTTACAAAACGTTATTGCAAGTACATCTTGCTTGCTCATGCTGTGGTGCCAGTTTCAGGCCGGTTAACGGATAGTCTCCTTCTTTATGCTCAATGTGATGAGACCACCATGGAAAATAATATGGCGTAAACGGTTGAGGCTAATTTCGCCAGCATGTACTACTTTCGGATCGTGTCCGCCTACGTCCACCCACATTTGTTGCCAGGAGATAATATTTTCCACGGATTTAACCAAAGAGAAAATGAAATGAGATTTAGGCAGATACAGCATGCCCTCCCAAAATTACATGGGTTATTCAATCTTCCGGAGAGGATCACTTTAACCACGTCTCATGGATGCTGCTTTTTGAGAGAACCACTTTGGTAACTTCCCTTGATGAGTGGGTCAACCAGAAATCGAATTTCTTTCCAAGGGATCCGTTCGATCATACTGCAATCGGAAAATTTCTCGCCGCCAAAATAGTTTCCTTGATAATAGTGCCTTCTTTCCAAAAAGTTCCTCGTCGATGCAGTACCATTTTGGGGCAACTTCAATATTTCGGTTTTTATGTGAATTCTTGGACCAGCTCATCACCATCGTCAGCTTTAAGAACTGCATACTCACCGCTCAGTGGTTCTAGCTGCCACAGTTTCGTTCACGCATGATTTGGGGAGATGGGGTAACTAGCTGTGCATCGGAAGCGGTGGCTGATATAATTGATGATTGTCAGTGGGCTTTTAATTGGGGGGATTGGGAAGGAATCTACGCATTGGAGGCAAAAGCTTGGGTGCATGAGCGACTGCGCCACTTCCGATAATGTCTCTAACCATTGACGTGTCCCTTCTCGGGGTCCTCATCCAGGGAGACGTCAATGACCAGCGCAGCTGAATTTGCTGGTAATGGCTTTCATACTTCGCTGCCAAGGCACTGTTTGATCTGCCGTGGCTCGTTCCCACCCTTCACGTGGTTGTGCGAAAAAACCCTTCGAGGAATTCGGCCGAGTGGCTTACGGAGCAAGTGGCTAAGCTAGCACAACCTATGCATTGCGATCAGTTCATCTATCGTGGGCGAGTTATTTCTTCCGAAAACCATCCGACGTACTTCAGCACTGCTGATCCGCTGTTCCCACCAGACTCAGGCAATGCTCCGAAGACATCGATGGTCAAACACTGAAAGTCTTTTGACATCCTCAGCGCGCAGCGGCCAGGTTTCTGATCCGTATAGTAATGTGGAGCGCATCGCAGCATTGTAAACTCGACCCTTGACGGACAAACTGATATCACGCCTACTGTACAGGTGGTGCAGATTCACGAAAGCTGCTGTGGCCTTCTCAATCCGGCTGGAAATATCATCTTCCGCGAGACCACCGGGACTGATACAGCTGCCCAGGTAGACAAACTTGTCTATTACTTCAATCGGCTCATCCGCAAGCATGATGCTAGGGTTCGAGCCTACCCATTATTGCAGTAGCACTTTACACTTCGCAGGTATGAAGTGCGTGTCAAACCGTGAGGCAGAATTATTTAGACTATTTACTATTGTTTGCATTACCACGGGGTCAGATCCAAGAAGAGCTATGTCGTCTGCGTACTCGATATTTGTGAGCGGACGCCCCCGGAGAACTTCGACCCCACAGGCATTAGAGGCTGATAGTGAGTCTTCCATGGTCGTATCAATGACGAACCCTAAGAGGTAACGTGTAAGAGGACAGCCTTGCCTGACACCATTTGATGTGGTGAACTCACGCGAGATCTTGTTAGATGGGTCCCAAGGGATTCTCTGCCTTCTTTGAACAGGGCTGGATACAGACCGTCCGGTCCTGGTGGCTTCTTACGTTTCAGTACGGATATATCGCACTTTATTTCTTCTTTCGACGGGCGGTCAAGGTTTACATCCCATTCACCCGTATGCACTATCTCCAGAGGCTTTGTTGCAGGATGTCAGCTAAACTGTTCTTCGAAGTGTTCGGCCCATCTTTCCAGTCGACGTTTTTGCGAGCAAATTACTGAGAAGCCTTTTTCACTTATCGTTTCACTGACCGTTGCTTTCCTAGGTCCAGTCGATCGTATCAGTTGATATAGGGCACGGCTGTTTCCCGTAGCAAAAGCTTTCTCCATCTCCCGAGCTTTCGATTTCAACCAGAGCTCTAGGTCTTTCCTTAGGCTCTTCACTATTTGGCGTTTGAGGGATTTGCGCGCGCCGTCGTACTCGTTGCCTGCTGGTATGGATTTCCAGGTATCATTCATGGATGGCGATCTCGACGATATCCAGTGGTCCTGTGGTCGAATCGGAGAAGTCGAACAGACAGCACTGAACGTCGCTAACGTAGCTCTTTTCACGTTTCGCCATGCTTCATCCACGTGATCACTGTCAGCGCAGTATTGGTTTACTCCAGAGAGTTGTTGGGCTAGCTTAGATCGGTACCGTTGAGCTATGGTAGTTTTTCGAAGGTAGTGGATTTGCATGCTTCTTACTGACTTGCGAGGCCTAAAGAGAAACGAACTATCAGGCGTCCACGCATCGTAGCGTGATCGGAATCAAGTTGTGTGCTCAGAAAGAACGGCAGTCTTGAATTGTGGCTCTCCATCGGTGGCTGATGGCCACGTGATCCAACTGGATCCACGGTTGATTTGCAAGTGGTGGCCGCCACGCTACGTGATGCGAACGTTTGTGTTGAAAGTTCGTACTTGCCAGAAACAGTTGATAATCAGCACACAATTGGAAGGGTCGCTCTCCGTTGTCTGTGTGACGGGCATCGACTCCGTATCGATTGCCCAAATGTGTTTCCAAAGAGCTCAGACGACTGACTTAGGCATTCATATCGCACGCAAGGATAACAATGTCAGTGATTTTTGCTCGACGAATAAACTCGGATAGCTCTCGATAGAAACTATCCTTCTCAGCGTCAGAACTGCAATCCCTTGGGGCATACGCCGTCACTACAAACAGGCACCGTTTCACAGGGGTTTGGTAGACGATCGGTGTATTTACTGCTGGGCAACGTTCCGCCTTTGACACAAAAGCTTCGCCAGGCCAAATGAGTAAGTAACCAGGTTGATTGGGTATAACGCAATCAGGGAACCAATGCGTGAGGTTTCTTATGACCAGCCGACTTGATCAGTGCTGGGTCTCGGTCTGAAGTTCCTGTTTGTTGGTTAGTGGGGGGTGACTAGCATTTACGATAGATCGGTTAGGGGGGATTGTTTTCATGTTGAAACCGAATTTTGCGACCTTGCTTTTCCGGTGTAGGACATCTTTATTGAATATTCCTCTGATGGGTTGCCTGTGTTCGTCGAGGGGTGCCGGGACAATTGGTTTGGGATTGGGGGGGTGGTTAATTGGATCTTACTCCGCTTGGATAACTGCACACCGCGTCGTGTCATCTCGGCTGATCTAAAACCGCTCTCCACACACTTGCCAGTTCTACGCCCTCTATTCTGTTCGTGCTGGGATGCTTGGCGATTTCCTCCGCCTCGGCCACCAGTCGCTGTGGTGTGAATTTTAGTCCCCGTCTCAGAATGTCCACATTTTCCAAATCTATCCTGTGTCTAGTGCATGCCCTGCCATTGCCGAATCTGTGACTATCGCCTGATATTCATCTACGTTTCTCGGTGGTCTGTTAATGCATCGCTTATGCTCACCAATTCTGGTGTACAATTCCCTGGCTGTCTGTCCTATATAAACCTTTGTACAGTCGTTACATTTTATTTTGTACGCACATTTTCTAGTCCTATCAACCGGACGGCGGACCTTCAACTGCACCAACACTGAGCGTAAAGTCTTCCTCTTCTGGAATGCTACTCTAATGGTAGCCGTATTCAGTACCCTTCTAATGAATGTTTTCTATGGAATGACTGCTTTTTATGATCCGCTCCTTGTTGGGCCTTCGTGTTGGGACCGATACCCGTCTTAGTTGCCGCTTAATTAAACCCACTGAGTATCCGCTATCTTGAAGTCGCTTTTTTACTTCAAGTTGTGCTGCTGTTCACTCGGAGGCATTGACCTTGATTGAGCTGAATAACCGGACGGCACAAAGACGACTGTTCACTGGAATCCCATTCAACAAGGCGCGTTCAGCTCTGGGGCTGAGTGCAACTCCCACGCCATATTCGCGAGTCGTCGCTTCCGGGTCACCGGACACACGGATCGAGAAATGTGAAAGACCTGAGTTCGTCCTTGGCGTTCTGAGACGAATAACCACGCTTGGCTCTTTATTGCTTGTTTCGCAGACACAGCATACATCAATTTTAAGGGAGTATAAGGTTTCAGCGAGCATTGTCAATTTGCCAATTTGACATATCGTTATATGTAGAAATGATCTCGTGGATATAACGAGATGTTGTTTTGTTTATTGTTACTAGGCAGCGGGGAGCTCGAGGCCCTTTGGTCGGATAACTGACAGTCAAATGACCCAGCAACGTTTGCTTGTGTGGTGGGAAAGGGTTAAGGAGGGATATCGGTGGGCACAGAAATGTTCAGGCAAATAATACTTCCCGGTTGCCCAGGCCGAAGAAGAGGGTTTGGAGCCTTGAGCCTTTGGATCAAACGTCTGACGCACAAAAGGCAGTGGGAGGATGTAGGTTTTTGTTCGGTGACCCTTCCCGGAGCCGATGACTTAATGGTCTGTCCAGCTCGGCTTCAGGGGTTTGGCCTAGCCCGAGGGTGCAGGGAGTAAGACGTCGCTGTTCCACTCCTCATGCGGCTGCGCCCAGCAGGTGACTTTTGAACAGCACCGAACTCTGGTTTTAAAAGTATTTCCACCGTTGACCGGCGGTCACGGTCAACCGTTGGGTGGTCGGAGTGTGCGGTTTTTGGGGCTGTCCTTTTCTAACCCGTCCCTCCTCGGGGGAAGACAGCATTGCTGCTTCCATGAATGTGTACATGCTGGCCGCCTGGGGGGAACACCATACTGCCTTCACACTCCTATCAGAGACAACAGTACGACTTTACCCCCAGACCGCATCGTAATACGATTACTCGCAGTACGGGGACTCGCTGTTCTTCGTCGAGCTGCTCCCCATTGGCCTTCCTGGCATGGTTGAACCTTTAGGAACTGAGTTCCAGCCAGTATAGCCCGCAGGATCATTGCAGCACTCAAGCCCGACCACCACGTCAAGGTGAGAGGTTTAGGTTGGGTTTGGACCAGCTGGACTACCAAAGATCATTCCCTTGTCCTCACGAAGATGGGAGGCTGTAGAAATAACATTAGTATTTAGTCAAAGGTACTAACCTGAAAATATCTGATACCATTATTCTGCATATAGAAAGAAGAGAGGAGGTGACTCCCGAGTTCCCATCCAAGGTCACGCACGTAGCTGCATGTTCCTTGTTCCTGAGGAAATGTCTGCTCCACCCGAGCCAGCCGTATATTATGCTTGCTAACTAATATGGTGGATCTGGTGTAGCATCTATCGAGTACTATTTTCAATCGCACTTTTCCCAACTTTTTTGGGAAGTATTATACGAACAACACCTCGCGTCCGTACTGTTTCGTTGTCTTGATTTTCGCCCCATACATTTGTGAGTCTAATCTATCCAACTGTATTCTAGACAGCATCCTAGGAGTTTTTTCAAAAGTTAGTTGCCAGCGATTTAATATGGTTTACTGACAGACATTGCGATGTTCGTATTCCTGAGAAATTGCACAGTAAAATCTGCATTTTCCACAGAGTAAAGAAAGATCACCTTAAAGGGTGTGTGCTCTTGATCAAAGCTTGGAAGAGACTGAAAGTGTTCGTCTGCTTGACATCAATGGTTGACCGAATTAATTCAACCAGCCATCGTTAGTATTTAAATGCATCCGCCTTGTTAATTCAATCTTCGGCCACTTAGACTGCTTCCGTTCGAAGCAGTACTTTCCAACGGTGGTTCAAGCAGTCTATCCCCAAAACTTCGGAAGGACTGAAAGTGCGTTTTATTGTCACAGCGCTCGAGTCAACCCTGACTCTTCCTAGGTTTCCTTTTTCAAATTCTGCGCTTGATTTAGACGTTTACCATTCCGCCTGGCCTGGTTTTCTGCCCTCAGCAGGTGACTCCCCCTACGGGGATTGTTTACTCTGCATCAGAACAATTTGCTCGGATCAATCTACTTGGTTGTTTACCGAAACACGCCACCCGTAACCGATTTTTTCCATGTTTGCGTAACAAATAACTTGTCCGATGTAATTAAGTCGTGACGGTTTTTCCTTTGTCGACCTCAGCTACATCAGCCGACCGCCTACTGTCACGTTTGAGCGGAATATCGGTAGGAATAAACTAGGATAGTTAGTGTTGAAATTAGCCATTTCTTATTTTAGCCGCTCATTTCGCGTATCTTGCTAGTGATTACGTTATTGAATTGGTAGCGGATATTCCAGAAACTTAGCTGAAAGTCTGGGTTCAGACCTTTGTTTTCAGTAACTTCACACACAACTTGGTTCCAGGTCCGATTCTACATATATGTTGCTGTTCAGTTCGTAGTGGTTAGGCTGCTAGTAGTATGAACCGTTTTTCTGAACGTGACCTCATAGTATTTGCTGTCCATTGAATGTGTCACCTCCTTACGGCGTCCACTTATTGAACCATACTGTCGATGGTTCTGCAACCGGACGATTATCTGTAAAGATCGAACTATCTACCTGTCATATGACTTATTTTCATGCGCCTACCCGTTTCATATTACTTCAAGTTCGTTTTTGCGATTGTCATCGGCCACGCTGTAGTCCGCTTGATAATGGTTTCATCAGGGGCCTACCAAATGCAATCACAAAAGAGGTGCGTTTGTTGAAATTGGTCATACTTTGCAACCGTCAGTTATCTTGTTGTTCTTTGGGTAAAGACTACCGTAGCATGATGCGACTAGCACTTCGCGGTTACACTGCGTCAAGTTTTGAGTCTTAAAAAAGATGCCAAATTCCTTCAATTTGCAGTCGTGGTCACCGAGTACGGTGCTCCCCTGAGTAGGTCCTGGCCAAAATGTTCCCCTGTGGGGATAGTCTTTCATTCAGAAAGAGCTACCTAGTTTCATATGACAACCGAATGGCCCCGCAGTCAAATGTTTACTTTTTCTCAAAAATCTATGTTTACGTCCCATGTTATTCTCCCTTTATTCAGTCCCGTCTGAAATATGAACAATCGGCAATAAGCGTTAGATGTTGTTAGATACTAACATATCACTTTTTTCACGAAACATCACCAACTGAAATTTGTCTGGCGTTCCTTGGTATCCATCGTTTTCATCCTCTTTTGAAATGTTTGTTCGGTCGTCCTCATCACTTCAGGAACACTGTGAATAGTAGTACGTAGTAAATAGAACAATGACAAACCAGTGTCAGAAGTCCCTGGATTGCCACACTCACCAATTCAAACATCCCAATGCCTTATGTAATCCAACGATAGGAGGACTGATCAACTCCTCGCGACCATGTTCACCGATAAGATGCGTAGTTGGAGTTCAAAATTGCACGAAACTATCCTGCGTTGTTGGCATTTTGCTAAAGCATTTGTGTTGTAAGGATCGTCGACAGCGTCTAGCTGACAGTCGACCTGAAGATGCGCTTATTAGTCTGTAGGGGACATAATCGAGCACGATTTGTCCATGATAGACTCTCATTCAATGTATTAAATTTAGGTGTTATCATGAGGCTAACAGCAGCGTTCCATTCTGCGTGCGGCCCCGAGGTGCGCCCCCTGGAACATACGTGATTTACCAATGCGTCTTCAGGGAACAGTGTGTTTGAAAAGTTCCGTGGTTTCTTTTTTTCCCACGGTACTGTAACTTTTATATTGACGACTTTTAACAACTTTAGAGTAGTAGTGCAGTCTTATGTCTCGACTGAGCCAAGCGATTTTCGTTTCACTTTTGACGGACAGGAATATCCTATTTCTCATGACCTGCTCGTCTAAGGGCCGGTTTTGATTTCTGTCCACACAACTAAGCTTTTTCCGAGCGAGTTGGTTCGAAATACTTTGAAATGTTCCTGGCGTTGATCGAAAAATCTAGACTGGAAACCATTGAGCTCGAAAGGTTCGATTGACCGATAAACCATTAGCCACTCGCCCCTGGAAAATGTGGATAAATTGAGGTCGTAAGTTGCAAAACTACCAGCGTACCTAAGCGTTCCCCTCGTTTCTGAATACGGAACTAGGACCCTATAGCCCGGAGGGATACGTGTGCATGAGTTTTCGTGTACTTTCCTGGTTCGATGGCCAATACATCTATCGTTCCCATTTCCATCACAGGTACCTGTGTTGCAGTGGCCACTGTTCTCATCCTGGTCATCAAATTCGCAGTCATTACCTTTGCGCAGAACAAAGAACCATGGCAGACAGGAAAACATTTGAAGCAAATTGTCAATTACGTTATCACAGGTGTCACTGTCCTGGTGGTTGCCGTTCCTGAGGGTCTCCCCCTTGCAGTCACACTTTCACTCGCCTATTCAGTCAAGCGAATGATGAAAGTGAGTTTCGCTCTGTTCTACGGCCACATGACGTGCTATTTGTCGGCCAGTCGTTTATTTGTCTTACTACACCGTTTTCCTTCTACTCCCCCTGTCATGTTTGCATGTATTTCGGCCAAAGGTGGAGGAACTTGAGTTATTCTCAAACCCAGTATATGGATCTGGCCAGGCTGGTTTAGCCGTACTTGGCTTTTTTCCGGTTGCGGTGCAAACATACAGTGAAGGTCGTTTATCTGAATCACCCAACTCTGTTTCAGTATCCTGTTGGATTGGTGATCAACACATCAACTCGCCAGGAGACACAAAATTCCGACCATTTTGATCTTGTCATATTTTGCTGAACAGCCTCGGACGTAATAGTTCAGTGATAATTGAAATCTTGCTAGTTGTGATTGACAGATCGCTCAGAAACCCTGCTTAACCCTGTTACCTATGCCTCCATAGCTTTGATGTACAAAGCAGACGCTCAAACATATTGCAGTGCATATTTTTAAGGTAGGAACTTGATGTAAACTAATCTATTGACGGGACATAACGAAATTAGTTAAACTGAGAAAGTTTTTCAGTAGCGTCCCAGGATTATATCAGTGATTGTGTTGGCTAGGTGTCCTAGTCTTCGATTTGTCTAGAAGGTCCAGGTCTTTGTTAGTCCCGCAGGTTAAAAGCTCAAATGAGAGGAAATGAGTAAGATAGATTTCATGGACACAGAATTACGCATTTTCTGTTTCGCCCCCGCCTAAAAATCCCTTGACTACCAGAATGTGCAGGCTCGACGGTGACTGGTTTAGTCTAACGTAGCCGACGTTAGGTCTACGTCAGGTCTACCTTCAATTGGAGATTTCTTCCTGTAAGCGAAGCCAAACTATACTGAAAAGCCGAGAGGCACCGTCCAAATGTTTCATCCTTATTGGGAATCATCCTCAATACGCATCTCACTAATCTTCTGGTCTATCTGTCGATTTTGTCAACTCTTTGATGACCACTAATTATTCGATCACACTGGACTAAGTTCTAGTCTTTGTATCTTTTAAATACAGAAATCAAGTCCAAAAAGAGTCATCTTTTCACCCTAGGACTTTCCTCTCTGGCGCCTTTTCTCCTGGTGACCCTGATTAAATAGTCTTTGCAGTTGCATCGCCTAATCCTTTTTGACAGACGAATCCAAAGAGACATCAATTCGGAGTCCATTTCGTCTCCCGAATCTGCATACTTCACATGGGTTAAGTCGTAAGACAATACCATTCGTGTGCAGTTTTGTTGGTCTAGACCACCCGGGTTATGTTTCAAATTCGCCTTTTCCGGGACTTTTAATTTCCGCTTACTGTTCTTGAATATCAGGGCGAAATCAGTCTGTGTACCTTTATGACAGGGACTTGAACTGGTACTGGTTATTCTTGCTATAAGACTACTTATGTGGTTGATGAAAACTCTTCAGCAGCCTACAGCCGGTTTTGTTCTTGAGACCTCTCAGGTAGACGCCAACCCGTACGTACTCGGAGTTATACACTCATTCGCAAATTCATTTGCTATTCATGGGAAACCCAAATGTAACTCGACTGAATCTCTCGTTTGTGATATTCTTCAACTGAACTTGCTGCACAAAGGCTGCCTCATGCTTCAGTTGCTACAATGTCTCGGTATGTTGTCATGAGGGAAGCTATTCATTAGGTTGCTGTCGGACAGTTTTCAGCAACCTTATGAGTAGCTTCCTTCATGAAATTATTGTTACTTTCCTTTTTAGGTAGCCTGTCCAACGAATGCCGTCCTGTTGTCATTTGATGGGCGTTTTATTTCACTTTGCATTAATTAGCTTAAAAAGATAAATAAAAGATAGTCGTTCAGCCGTAACACCCTTTCGGTGCTTAGCTGCCATACCACCCGAAGGAAACACGAGGTCTGGGATACCACCAGGTTGCTTAAGCCTAGACACGGGGAGTTGAGATGCAGAGGTCGGGTTCGAACCACGGACCTTTCGGTCAGTAAATTCGCGCTCTGACTACTGAGCTATCTGTTGCCGAGCTCTCCTTTGCAAGTGTAAACTGCAAAGCTCAGTTAACATGCAATTGTCCTCTGCCATCGCGTTCTCTCGCAAGAGCTGGTGTCCTCATAAATTCCAAGGTATGCACTATAGGAATGGACCTTCATATTCGGGATGGCACAACAGTTGTGGTTTTAGGGCAGCCGATCAGCCATACTGGCGACTCAGACCATTGCGTATAAACTTTCAGTTGATTAACGGACGTTTCCACTCTTAGCTGCAGCGTCGCCAACGTGAAATCCGCGTTCCAGTTGGTGACATTTGTTTCACTTCCCGCTGGTATTGACCACATAATGACGTCGATCGTTGTGTGGAAGTTGAACCTTTACCATTGTTTATTTATACCGAGGATTGAACTGTAGGTAACTGTCTGTTACACTTTCACAAATGATGGCGAATAGAACACCCACTCGTTATAAATCTATATCGGTCGACAACCAATGTTGCTTTAATTTGTCTTCAGCTTTTAGATTACTGAAGTGGTTTGTCAGGACAGGCAATGAGTCTGAACATTGATTCAATGCATGAAGGCGTCGAACTTATTTCGGTCCATCAATCACTCTTCTCCAAGAAAGACAGAATACTATTGATTCTCCTTCTCTAGGGACCTTTTTGTCCCTTTGGCCAAGACAGTAAAATTTACAAATGCAGCCGCCGGCAAAGCTAACCCCGCTGTTCAGCAGGGACTACCTCGGAAAACACAACGATTGCTTGAAATGACAATCGGTTTATTCTGGGTATACTTAGTCAAGATATTCGAATGCTAAGCTCAGATCAACTGTTTACCTGCGGGGTGCACTAATAAGTTTGATACGTTAGACAGCTGCGAATAGTGAGATGTCCTTTGGAGCGTGGGCCCAGCAACTGGTGGTCTGGTTGTTCCACTATCTACTAAGAATACGTCAAAGTCCTAGGGAACTGAATCGCTCGATGATAGCCCAGTTGTGTGGCCGTTGGTTCACTTGTAACCTTTCACTTGTCAAAGTTACTGAATGAGCACGTCGTGAGGTTCGAGGAAACAAAATGCGGTTTGGTCGAAAACAGGTCATGGAAGACTATTCAACTAATATAAAAGGCTGTCAAAAACAACAAAAGAAATTGTTTAGTATTGTCGGAAATCGATGTGATCCACAGTATTTTCCGCCTGTTATTTCCGACGTGCACGCCCTTAGTTCATGTCCGCTTTGCTCAAGAATCACCGTGGCAGAGCACCCGTGAGTTCGTGGTCCTCAACCGCTAGAAGGTGCATGTAACTGCGGTCTCTCGAAGGGGCATCGATTCCACTAGAATCAATCACGCTACTGAAGTAGACATTAAAATTGCATAGGAGTCTCCATTTTTCAAATGTCGGGGAAATAATCGGTGGATTTATTGCTGGACAACTGTTCACTTTTGGCAGACTAATTGTTTAGGTTACCGGGCTAATCAAGTTTTAAGGCAGATGGAGAACAAATCAGCAAGGTCTCTTTCTGGCGGGATAAATCAGTGTTAGGAATCGGCTTGATTTTCGTCAGTTAGTGTGGATGAGTATTTGTTGCGACCGGTGGGCTAAGGGGACAGCGTACATAGATTTTGACCGGGTTTCGCTTCTGGTTCTGCTGCTTGAAAACGCTTCAGTTGAAGATTCCTCTTGAGCGTCACCTCTAAATTTTTATCGGTCCATGTGGGGGCATTAATGATACACCAGTTGTCTTGGGGGGAGAAACTACGTGAGTTCTGCTCGCATTAAACTTTCTACTTCAAATCCGAACCACTTTTATTAGGCTGTTTAACTGACAGCTGCACACTTACAAACTGGACTACTCAAAAACGTTTTCCACACATTCACCGGCTGTACAACTTCTGTTCTATTCACACGGGAGTACTTGTCTACCACCTCGACCGTGAGTCTTCGTGGCATAAATCTCGACCCCCGCTTCAAAGCCTCTCTCCACATTTTTTCCCAGCATTACTTATGAGGTCTATGAAAATCCTTTCACATTTTTATCCTGTGTCCTGTATTAAATGCATGTTCCATCATCACTGAGACCTTGACTAGCACTTGATATTCATTTGGCTTCATTGGTCTTTGATTTATTCTTACCTTGTGCAAGCCGATTCTGGTATGTGGATTCCTAGCCGTTTTTGGATGCGTTTTTATCTACTTTTCTGTATGCAATCTGTAGTCCTTTCATATGGGCGACAATCCTTCAATTGTGCCCATATTAAGCAGGGTGTGTCCGCTCCTGGGAACGCATCCTCAGATGCGCAGAACCACAAGGCAAGAACGTTCAAAACCTCTGCAAAAATTAGTACAACGGGTCATGGGTCAATAGTTCATGATTATGAGTATATGAAAATAAAAAAAATCGCTTTGGATGCCGGTGGGATGAGAAGAAAAGATATGTTGCGTTTCGCTTTTCTCTGAGGCTATTCAGATAAATCGGTTTACTACGGATCTCTAAGGGCCGAGTTCTGTGAAAGAGTAAATCCTCAAAAGTTATTGTTAACTTCTACAGTGCCCGTTTCGTAGTTGTTTGCCAGATTCGTAGGATCCCTGTTCTCATCACTCTCGTCCGAACAATCTCTCTCCCTGTCCTGGTGCAGTCGATCCAGTGAGTTCGCACTAAAAGGGGGAGGTGCTGCACTCGAGTTTCGCTTTACTTGGAGTTCATCAATCTTGTATATATTTTGCCGTGTTTGGATTTGAACCCCGGGCCTCTGGTATGCGTAGCTAGAGTGTTAACACCACTCCAACAGCACACGTTAGACGCGCCTGAACTATCTTGTATAATTTTTAATGTCTACTATAACGGCTTCTTGTAGTTGAATTTAGCAAACTCCAAACCCGATGTGCTCGTAACCCTCGTTATCATGTAAACAGCCTTAATCAGACGACTTAAATAATTCACCCGCATTTCCACAAGCCGCTTGTTTTTTCTTCCAACACGGAAGGTAGCTCCGCTCTGAATTGATGTTCGTCGCACAATTGGCTGTTGTTTTCCGGTAGTAGTCCGAATAACTAATGAGTGCTTGCATTTAGGTGCGTTGTTTTTCTCAATCTTGTTCGTTCTTCCATGAGAACTGTGCACACAAGATATTTTCGCCTGTAAATTAATGCAGGATCGTTTCATGACTGAGAAAGGAGGAGATGGGTTACCATTATTTTACTAACTGCCTTGAGTCGCAATGTGATGAACTATGCTGCTTTTCGTGGAGGCATGCATTCTCAACGGACTATCGCAACCATATGGACTCTTGTTGTGTCCTCCTGTATTTCTTCCACACAATAGATGCACGTGGTACCTCGTCTGTATGAAACTATTTATTCTGTCCCCGTTTTACATCCTCATTGCCTTCCGTCCAACATCACGTGACCAGAACGTCCTAGGATGTAGTCTTCATTTTTCAAGGGATACATATGTGCATGCACTTCTAGGTACCGCATATGACGCGAATCACCCCGAGCGATCGATCGCTACACATTTAGGGGGTCGTTTGTTGCTTCTCGCACCTTGTTTGTATCTGTTTTACCCCACGTACCTCACGTGCCTTAGAGGAAAATCCGTTATTTTCTCTTTGGTATGCCTTTCGATGTTGTTGCTGTTAGCAGGTTTTTCTTAAGTGTGTGATACGTGCCTGAGTTATGAAGAAGTTTACAGAAAATAAAGTGAAGTGTAGTATATTGTGTTCCCCTGACATAACACTACTCATACGTTTGCTGGAAGCTCTTTGACAGCCCACTACCGGGTTCACCCTTCTTGAAGCTCATCAGGTTGGCGTAGTCTCCACGTCATCCCCAACCTTATGTTCCATTTGAACTCCAGGTTGCCGGTATTTTGCGAAATACACTCATTTGCAAACTAAATTGGTGTTAACTGGAGCCTCAACTGAATCCTAGCTGAATATCTCGTTCACAGTATTGTGATTTTTTATGGTATTGTTTTTTCTGTTCCCTCCGGTAAACCTAAACTTAACGCAAGACCCTAACGCCCACAATCCCTGTGTTCATGTTGTCGCTTCCGGCGGCAGATCGTTTATTAAGCTCACTGGGGGAACAACTGGATAAAAGGTTAGCAATGGGAGTGGAGATGTGTACAAACACACCTAGGCGGTTTAAGGTGGCAATCAGTAGTTGCCGTTCCGAAACCAGTATGCCAGTGTAGTACCCGCATGGATTTTGAAGACACTTGTTGTACGACAGTTTAGTTTAGTTCAGGACTGTCGTCACACCACTTAGCATTCATTATGACTAGTTTGTTCAAGCACGCTCTTGTTCGTATTTGTCTTTCGCATATGCATTGGTGTTTATCATGGTGATGACCTTCAGAGATTAATAGTTTCTGGCCTATGATGACACTGAAACGTGCTAACCGGTGTGCAGATTAGACTTGCTGAAAACTGTCTGAGGACACCGGTTTGCAACGGTATGCCCGGGCTTGTTTCGACCTGACTATTCCGTTCGTATCATTGATTGATCTATCACATCAGTCAGCAAGCTTTACTCGTTTTTCTCAGCACCTGCCCTGCTCGTTATAAATATTCATCAATCAGCAATACAATGAACCCGTATATGAAGCCTATCTAAAGTCGAGTTTTGAGGGGCAACACTAAATGAAACGTTAATTTCAGATGATGGTTGTATGAGGGATGACAGTTTTCTGAACCCCAAAGTAGATAAAGTCTAACCCGACAATATTCTTGTCCAACAAGATTTTATATAATTTTTTATCTGGATGAAAAAAATAAATTCTGGTCGTCGAGTTGTTCGCTGAGCTGGGTAATTTGATTACAAACGTTTCATCACCAATCGAGGTGATATCACCAGTGCGTTGTTGGGGCGCGTAGCGACGAGTCAGTGGTTTTGCTCACAGGGCAGCTGTTTCTTTCCTAATCTGGTTCAATCCTACTGCGTGCGCTTGGGTTCGAGTCATGGGCAACGGGTAACAACAATATTAGAGTTCAGTCGACCTAACTCTTCATATCACCGTTCCACGATGAATTGGTGTGCCAGATTTCACTGTTATCTGTTGTCGGTTGACACGTTTCCCCACTTTGAAGTTTCCCATTAGTTCACATTCGGAGAGTCGGACCAGTAATTTATTAAGACAGATGTCATGCGGATCTCCTCACTTCCTTCCGGAGTACATTTTATGTAAGAGGTGAACATCATCGCGCGCAAATTCGACGTATTTCGAAGTTAATCTGCTGATCAGGACGGTAATATTGCAATAAAGTGTTCAGTGCCGCGTTTCCCTCGTTTTTATCTCCATCGGATTTCAGCGGTCGTTTTTCCCATCTGGGAAAAGACCTAGTATTCATGGAGCGCTTGGTAGTGAGTCGCCGAGATCTTGTTTGTCTTGTGCCATACCATGTTGACTGGCGATTCTTTAGCTTTGGCCACCTCCTTCAGAAACTCTTCCTTGACACCTTTATTTCAATGGTCGACATCCAACTTGCTGGTCCACTTCACTCACCTACAGTTCGATATCAGGCGAAGCAGATTCGCTTTGTTTCATCAGTCCGCTTAATCTAAGTGGCTACATAATCACAGAGTTTATTGATTTGTGTAGGAAGTGTAAATGGCCCGGATACCGATAGGGCATGCAAAGGAAGGGATGTAGTCTAACTTGATCTGCCTTCCATGTTTGGCGCGGCAACCCTGTAACCGAAGGATGTCGTTATTCAATGGGCATTTTTTCTCTATTGAAGTAAATGGAAATGACACTGGTTAAAGTGAGTGTCGTTGATCAGGTGGCTGTTGATCTGTTCGGCGAGCTCGGCAATGGACTTGAAAATGATGATGTCTTCTCTTGTGGTGACGAAACGTTTGCAAGTCAATTGCCAAGCTCGGCGAACAGATCAACAGCCACCTGATCAACAACCAATAAACTCACGCGAGCTACCAATATTTCGACACATGACGAACTACAGTGTGCTGCAAATGAAGTTGGTGTTAATGGAAGACTCTCGTGCTGCACAAAGGTCGCCTCATGTTCCAGTCGGTACGATATTCGAGGTAAATAAGTATATTTTCTGACGTAACACATCACTTAGAACTGTTCGACGAGCCTACTGCACATGGACAGTCCTCATGTTGGCTAGCCCTATGATCTCACTTTTAGAGTTACAATGTGACGCTTTCACTTGTGAAGCAAGCCAATTGTGTCATTGGAATGCAGTGGTATTTCTTACTGGAATCAAAAATATCTTCATCTCGGGGTTGTTGCCTATTGGGGTGGCACATGGTACAATTCCATACGTTCCGGTAAAGAAACTGAGTCTGTCAACACGAGCGGAACGAAAGTGTATATAGTGCGATGAGTCAGTGCCGCTGATTTTAAATAATTCTAATGCACCACTCCATCAGACCGTTTCTGGCTAAGTTATTCGGTTGAGATCTGTAGCTCAGTGAAATAGAAAACAATTTTGAAACCGTACCTTTGTGTGAATGCGTTTGGATTATCCTAGTTCTCTGTGTGCTGTCCCAAAAAATCTTCCTAATTCCAATTTCACTGTTTGGATTCTACCGGAATCGAGCATCTCCTGTTTACAAATTAAGCTAGGTTTTGGGGGAACTGCGACATTAAATCGATTCACTGCTGATGAGAATGCCCGCAGCAGTCACCAAGCCGTTAAGAATCTTGCGGTATTTTGTTGCAAATTTTTTATCATTTGGTCCAGTATGACTGCAGTTCCATTCACATCCCCAATGACTCATCGGGCTGTCCTGCTTTTGAAGCAATATAAGTTTCCACTTCACCATGTGTCGCATTATCATTTCAAAGTACGTATTCTCTGGCACTTTTCACTGAAAAAAACGGAGAGAAAGTAGAAAGAAAAAATGTTAATTCAAAAGTGAAGATGTCATCGGGGTGACAGCTTTAACATAAATTTCTATCGTCAACAATTCCTTGGAACATCCTCTGTGTTGAGTTCGTGCATTTCATGTTCCGTCTTGATTGACGTCTGCACAACCCTAACCCTTGAAATCTTCACATTACAAATTCTGAACCAATTTTTCAACTTTCTGTTACATCCGTTTCTCCGTAAAAACGATAGGTAGAACATGTCACTTAACAATTTGAATTATCGTCTGTATTTTTCACAATGATACTTCCGTTTTGCACCGTTTCCGTCCAATCGGTCGACCACATTTCTCGCTGCTTCGCACAACGGGGAACCTAAAACTGACATCAACTCAGAGGCTTGGCTGTCATCATTTCTCAGTGTCCCACTGAACAGTGGCAACGCGTTCTGGAAATTTAGTGAGAGCAGTATATAAGTACAAATATGTGCTGAGCCGTTTTTGCCCACGAATGACAAAATGCCGATCAATAGTTTCGAACCACTTGTGATGGACTTTTTTTTCACAAACGCGAAGGGATCAAAAAGTGTTTCCTTCTTGGTCGTGCGGAAGATCCCGAAGCCGTTTCTTGCCTAGCAGTAATGCTTCTTTCGGGGTTATTCATAAAGGAGGAGCACTTTAGTGGACATCCTCCCTGGTACGAGCCTACCAAAATGCTTCTTGAATTCGCACTGGTGCTGATAGGAAGGGAAAAGTAATCTTCAATAAAGGTTTCGTCCTATCAATGGAGCCAATCTATGCTGAAAGCCGAGAAGCACTGTACAACTGTTTCATCCTTGTTGGGAAGCATCAGCAGTGCGCATCTCACGAAACTCAGAGTTTCGTAAGTAGTCGATTCGCAGTCCGCTTTTCTAGTACCTTTTCGGACGATCGTTGTGGGGAGGTAGTCTTTTTCGGAATTTTAATTTCATCGGAACCCAAATATTTGGTCGAAAGTGCACAAATACTACAAACTACCTGGCGTAAGTGTACATAGGCGTTTTTGCAAAATAACCTCAGTTTTACTTTACTGGCCGTTTGGATGTACCTTTGGAGCATCGTGTTCCATTCTCCTCAAATTTCCTTTCAAGCTTTAGATTGGCATGTTTGAACCTCCTACATACGCAGTTCTGTAAGTTTTTAATTTGACTAGAAGTTGGTGAGCAGAGCCGTCATTGAACGGAAGCGAATTGACAACGCATTTAGTCCTAGTTTTGTTCGCTCCGGTTTTGTGTCTTTTAAAATATGATTTTCAACGATCAACTGGAGATTGAAAGAATCATTTGGAATGGTTGCATCGTCCATCCATTCCATCTTTTTTCGCAAATCTGAAAGATACAAATGTTCTTCCGGAAGAGTTGCTCAGTTACATCATTTACCTCCACCATAGTCTCCGCGTCTGATTTCTCCCGTCACGCTATCTCGGAGCCAAACCCAACTCATCGGTCCCACTCAGATGCCGGTACGCACCACATCTGTCTTGCTGCTCAGCGAAAAGTTGATTTCTCTTCTATGGTTGATTGATTTGTTGAAGATGCCGTCGGGTGACCATACATTCAACGTGGCACTGCTTGGGTCATTCACTTGGATGGTTCCACGTTGTGAATTTGTTGAGTCAGTTCTGTACTCTTCAGTCACCTCAGGTATTCAGCCACATTGCGTGGGTTATACAAGTATTTGGTACAACTGTGATGCAATAATGCAGTAATGTTTGAGCGCCGAACTAGATTAGAGGAAGCACCATTCAGTTCTCATTTCACGCTCACCGGGTAACAGCACGCTTCACTCCGTGATTGCAAGAGTTCTGTTCACCGCACGTTTCCGTTAGTCCAGTTGATTTTTAGACGGTTTAGCTTGCACTTAACTGTAAAGAACTACCTGGTTCATTCATTTCACCGGAACACTCCACGTTTCAAACAGACTAGATTGACAACCAGTAGGAGAACTGATGTGCTTAGACCTCTTGGAAATGTATTATCAAGTTTATCAGAGTTCTGAAATGATTTTCTGACAAGCTTTCCTGACGGAATCAAAGCCACAACCCTTGAAACGATGAGTGCTCCTGATATTATGTTGTCCGGTCATGTTGGAAAGTTGAAGTGCTGTTCTAAACGTTTGAAATCCTCCGTCGTATCTCTCTACTGGTGTATCGTTACTTTTCCTTTCTGTCTTATCGGCTTATGAAGAAAAATTGAATGCACGGGGAACAAAAATAACCTAGTCAGTACGTTGCTGGTGTACATCATATGTATCCTTAAGGTTCACTTTTTGTTTGCCTATGTATTATCATTCTTCCAAGGTTTTTGTCGGATGTCGGAAGAGCATAAAGTTTGACAGAAGCACTTAGATTAGACACTCTGTTGAATCGACTTTCTGTTATTCATTGCCTGAGCTTGAGATAGCTCAGTGGTTAGGGCACGAAACTACTGACTGAGAGATCCTCAGTTTGAACCCAACATCAGCATCCCCACTGATCCTGTCTAGGCTTGGACACAATATCTCAGTCCTCGTGCTTCCTACGGTGGCATGACATCTAAGCACCGAAAGGGTGTTACATCTGAACGATTTTTACTCATTACCTATTCTGTTGCATTGTAATCTGATAAGACTTTACCTCAACTAGGCAATAGCGGAAGAAACACTCGAAACTTTGGTGAATCAGATCCTCTTTGGTAAGCCACTCTTGAAGTGTTGCGAAGACCCGTAGTCTGGTCCCCTTGTGTAACTGAGTTGATGTCCGCCTCTGATCGGTTCAGATGTACGCTACTCATTACCCCGTGCCAAAATAATTGGGTTTGATTTGCGAAGTGCACACTGCTGATGATTCCAAAAATGGATTGAGCAGCCGTTCTGACTGAGTCTTGTAGGTCCGGATGCATAGGCGAACTAAATCGGTCTTCTTTGCACAAAAGTAACGTCCACCCCCTCTGCTAAATGTGCCGATTCTATTCAAAAATTTATGAAATACACGACCGATAGTTCCCACCATGGTGGAAAATCTGTGCTTTGCGGTTTTTCACCAAGTGCTGGTTCGCCCGTTGCAGGATGTAATTAGGACTGCGTTGGCTTTCTGTTCAGCTGATCAGTCACATTGTTTTCCTAATGAGGCAGCTGCCAACTGATTTGGTGATACATTCCGAAGCAGGGTACAGTCCACTCTACTCTCAACAGTAGCCATTCCAACTAGTATTTTGGTAAGATGGCTATCATCTGTTCTGCTCGACTTCTCAACAGTAGAAAAAACCTTATGCTATTGCATGATCAGTAACCGAAACGCACCTCAGCCGCTCTGACAAACGTGCTGAGTTCATTTTGAACTGCCAATTACGCTTCGCCTTCCAATTTTTTGTATATTTCGCTTGATCGTGTTCCATACGGTGTGTACTAAGGAGTTTGAAAGCCCATTTAGTGGTTAGCTCAAGCGAATAATCGTTCTTGATAGACAAGTTTGTCAGCGCAGATCAAGTGTGTGATCCATTTGCTGCTACTGGGTTTCGATTTCGATGTATCACACACGCAGGAAGTTTGTGGGCAATGCAATTGACCGTATTTTTTTACTCAGAGCAGACGATGAACAGCTGTTTGTTATCGATATCTGACAGCTAGTTTAACAGGGATGTTTACTTTTGTTTCTGATGGTGAATTTGTTTTCGAAAGGCTGGTTTTCATTTTACCCCCAGTCCACCAACACTGGGCTTATGGTGTCATTCGAGTGTGTCGGTTGATTTCAGCTATCTATTTTGAAAGAAAGTACTGTTGTGTCATATATTTTGAACGGAATTTTCTGATTTCGAGCCATAGAGTCTATTCGAAACAGCTGTGTTTACGTTCGGGCTATCAAAATACACGACTACACACATAGGCCACTAATCACATTTGTTTTCGAGTGCAAAGTCCCCTATCCGTGAAGACGTGAGAAAAAATCCAATTAGGTTCGATCGTGTATGGGAGATTATCATAAAATACGGAGGGACTAACGACAAATCTACTTTTTTCTCATGCGTATTTTACACAACAGTCGTTAGGTGGGAAGTATTAGATCCGGCAGACAAGGAGAGTACTGTAGTTCTCTACCGGGCATGAAACCCTCCCTATCTTCCGACTGTGTCCTTGAATTTTGCGTGCACGTCACAGTAATTATGTTCTTCATAAGAGACTTGTTCGTTTATCATTATTAGGTTTCTGAAGAGGTTTCAATAGCGACCTTCGATCCCAATGTAGCTTGTTATCCCACCCAAGCTTTTGCATAGTCCTTCTTAAAGCAGTTAGAAATTCGGGGTTTCCAGTAATTATACAATCATGTTCTCTAGGGCGGCCACTTCGAAAAGTGTGGGTATTGGGTTTCTTCCAGGGAGGTTGGGTCGAACACTGAGTTATGACTGACAAGAAACTTGGTTTTGGACCCACCGTAAGAAGTGCATCTTTTTGGAGGTTGCTTGCTATGTAATTAGTCTTGGTGAGGAGTTGGCTGCCATCAAATTATAAGCGACCACTTCACTGCAGCATACTGCATACCTTGGTTTTTACCCTGAATTAAAGTCGTTCAGCGAACAATCAGCTCTACGGCTCACCATCCAAAGCCTGTGCGTTATTTATGCTATTGATAATCATCATCAGCAGCAGCAGCTGTAAGAGCCGCGTACTTGTCGTACAGTGGTTGTAACTGCCACAATTTCGTCCACCGATGATTTGGGAATATGGGGTAGGTAGCTGCGCATCGGAGGCTGTAGCTGATACCTTAATCGGCTCATCCGCAAGTATGATGCTAGGGTTCGAGCCTACCCATTATTGCAGTAGCACTTTACACTTTGCAGGTATGAAGTGCGTGTCAAACCGTGAGGCAGAATTATTTAGACCATTTACTATTGTTTGCATTACCACGGGGTCAGATCCAAGAAGAGCTATGTCGTCTGCGTACTCGATATTTGTGAGCGGACGCCCTGAGGGAACTTCGATCCCACAGGAATTGGAGGCGGATAGTGAGTCTTCCATAATCGTATCAATGATACAGTTGAAGAGTAAAGGTGAAAGAGGACAGCCTTGCCTGACACCATTTGATGTGGTGAACTCAGGCGAGAGCTTCCCGTTGACCTTCACACGTCCGCGGGAGTTGGCATACAGTGCCTTAAGGTGTGTCAAGAATTTACAGGGGACACATTTGCTCCACAGACACTGCCATACTGTCTGACGGTTCACAGCGTGAAAGGCGGCTTTCAAGTCAAGGAAGACAACGATTGTTGGGTACTGGAAACAGTGGTGCTGTTCCAGAGTCTGTCAGAGGGTGACAATATGATCGGTGCATCCTGTTGCAGGACGGAATCCAGCTTAGTTTTCACGGATATGTCTCTCCCTGTGTTCAGTCAACCTTCGAAGGATAAGACCAGAGAACACCTTCGATGCCACAGCTATCAGGCTGATGCCGCGGTGGTTTTCACATAGTGTCTGCATAGTCTTTTTGAAGATGGGAATATCTGTCAACATGCCCCATTCTGTAGACACTTTCTCTTGGTTTCACATCGCACCAGTAAGCTTGTTAGATGGGCCACCAGATATCCTCCTTCTTTGAGGAGGACTGAATACAAACCGTCCGACCCTGGTGCCTTCTTACGTTTCAGCACGGATATATCGCACTTTATTCCTTCTTCCGAGGGGCGATGAAGGTTTACATCCCATTCGCCCGTACGCACTATCCCCAGAGGCTCTGTTGCAGCTGTCCAGCTAAACACGCCCTTCCCAGTCTCAGAACTGCAGTCTGTTGAGACATGCTGATGCGACAAAAATCGCTTACCACATCGACGTGCGGTAATCTTGATTCATCCAGACAACTGCACAGCGCAAAGGCGACTGTTTACTGGGATCCAGTTCAGTAAGGCACTTTCAACCTTGGGGCTGAGTGCAACCCCCATGCCGTAGATACCACGAGCCATTGCGTTAGGACCACCTGATACTCGAAGAGTGAAATGTGGAACATCTGAGCTCGTCCTAAGCGGCTTGAGGAGCACTACCGAAGTGGGGCCTTGTATGCGTGTTTCGGAGACACAACATACATCGATAGAGAGGGAAAGCAAGGTTTCAGCAAGGGATGCATGTTGCCCAATTTGACATGGGGTACGGACATTAAAGGCTGCAACGTGGATCAGACCCGCGAGACAGCGGTTGTTAGGGTTTTCTTGGGGACCCTGCTGGGAGACAATGACTCAATAGTCTGATCCACACGGCTGCAGCGGGCCGGCCTGGCCCGAGGGCGCAGGAAGTAAGGCATTACTGTCTCACTCCTAGTGCAGCTGCGCACAGCAGGTGCCTTGTGAACGGCATCAGACGCTTTGGTTTTAAAAGTATTTCGACTGTATTGAATAATGTGCGGGTGGTCGCGGTCAACCGTTGGGCGATCGGAGTGTGCGATTTTAAGGGCTGTCCTTTTCTAACCCGTCCTTCTTCGGGGGAAGGCAGCGTCGCTGTTTCCATAAATAAGGACATGCTGGTCTCCTGGGAAAACACCTTACTGCCTTCACACTCCTATCGCAGAGGATAGTACGACTTTACCCCCAGACCGCCTCGTAGTACGGGGTATCGCTGCTCTTAGTCTGACTGCTCCCCTCTGACCTTCCTGGGATGGTTGCACATTGTGGAACGAAGTTCTAGCCAGTGTGATGATTGTTTTAACTTCATTTTGAAGGGAAGATTACCTATTTCTGTCAATGGTTGCTATCTGATTTTGCCATCGCATCATCCGGGCCAGCCCAACAGTCTCTTTGGAGGTGAACTGCCAAGCAGATCTGTGGGTTTTAGCAATTCACAAGTCACCCTGGATTCAGTTGGTAAGACTAAGTTACTCTGTGATTGGACGACGCAACATTTCTTCAATCCGTTACCAACACTTTATTTTGGTATCCGAAAACGCTAACTTAGTTGGAGTTGTTAGCTGGAGTTTTACATTTCTACTTATTACATTTGAATCGGCCCCGGGCCGTTTAGTTTTTTTTGAATCTGTTGCAAGCCTTCCGTTCGATACAGTTGATCGTTGATCAAGTTGGTTCTCTGGTTTTCTGTGTACATTCTTTCGACTGCTTTTTAGCATAGATGTCAGGTACACCAAAGGTGTCACCTCAGCTGTATCGATAGAATTACTTCGATGTGAGAGACTAACAATACAGTCGGAATTCGGAATTTTTGTTTAACATTTCAGGGGCGGACATTTGACGATTCTGTTTGTGTCTGACAACATCCATCTCCGTGATGTTGCTGACGTCCCGCTTACTTGTGTTCTTTCTACAACGTTCACTTCCGTAAATCAGGCTATCGATTGGAAGGTCCACTACATCGTTAGCGTTATTATGTGGTCAAAAAATGTGTTTTCTCGTGGGGATCAGTTTTCGGACTTGCTGAGTGAAACTGCAGACTTGTCACATCCTGACAGGCGAATTATCACGTGCAGTTGAATGTTTGTTCCAGTTGGCTGTGAACTACCAGTGAATTATCGGATTGACTATCTCGTCGATCATCTTAAAGAACCCAATAACCACCAACCCATGTTATTGACAAAATCGTGAGTGGGCTCAGGGACACGAGGTTTCTTTCTCCTATCCAGATGTTGAGGTTAACGTCGGTTCCAGTGGCTTCTTCACTCAGCTTTAACCCAGTTACCTCAATTTTCGTTTCACTTGTACTCTCATGATATCCCCGTCAGCAAAAAGACAACGAATTTGGACCCGTGTACTGTTAAAGAATTGGGAGGTGACTTCTTTTTGAAATAGGACTCAAAGAATTGAGACAGATGCACGTTCACAAGGCTTATCTACTTGCTAATCTATGGATCTTAACTTTTTGTTTTTATTTAGGACAACAACTTGGTTCGTCATTTGGATGCTTGCGAGACAATGGGTAATGCGACCGCGATTTGTTCAGACAAGACGGGCACGCTAACGACCAACCGCATGACAGCAGTTCAATGTTACATTGGTGGTCAGCATTACAGGGAGATACCGAAAGACACTCAGTTACCCAAGTCCGTGATTGATTTGATCGTTTGGAATGTTTCAGTCAACAGTGGATACACATCGAAGATTTTAGTGAGTTCCTATCATTTTTTACGGATGCTAAAATTTCGGTTGCCTGTTTGATAAATTAAACTATATCCTTCCAGGCAAGGTCTTCAGTTATGTCCTGTGTGTTCATTTAGTGCGTGTCCAGTGGCAATACCACCGGTAAACATACTGTTGCGTCTTCAAGAGGAGTAGATAATCTGTTCGTTAAGATCAAATGTGCCTTTGCCGAACATTAGTGAGTAGTATGAAATACCCCTGCAATTTTCAGGCAACACTCCTATCTCGTTGGTGTGGAGAGTTCAAATCGTATCCAAGTTTACTTAGCGTCTAACCACTGTTGACACTGGATTTACCCCAGTTAAGACTCTGCCTGATGTACTTCTAAAACTTCTAGTTATACAACTACCTGAGGTGTTTCAGACTTGTTTCTACCTGAATCGAGAGTGAAAAGACAACCCATGGTCAGTACTATGACTTCTGAGCTCGAGATGGTTCAGTGGTTATGGCGCGAACCTCTGACCGGAAGGTCTGTGGTTCGAACCAGACCTGTGCATCTCGACTTTTCTTGTCTAGACTTGGGCCACCCGGCAGTATCTCGGCCCTCGTGCTTCCTTCGGGTGGCATGGCATCTAGGAACCGAAAGGGTGCTACAGCTGGACCACCAGGACCCCGCGGTGGTGCCTCATAGAAGAAGTTTCTTTGCGATTACCTGCCTATGAAATGTCATTTTGGCAGTTTTGTCTTCCGGGACGGATTCTATGCCTCTGACGTTGACCTTTTAATCGTAGTTCACAAACTTGACCAATGATGGGACAAACCCTCTTTTTCTGTTACCTCTGGTAACTCACCTATCTAGACTTCTTGCAGGGTTCTGGAACGGTCAAGTATGGTCGAAAAACTAATTGTTCTACATCTTGTTGCCTAATGGAACGACCGACCATACTGTCAGGTAATGTGTAATACAGAAACACGAGATCTAGGTTAGAATCTTTAGTTTCTTTTCAAAAGGTTGCAGAAACCTGACCAAACCAACCAACTTGTTCTGCTTCACTCCCCCATTTAACATACCAGCTTTTCCCTATACTTCTACTCACTCCATTACCTCGAATACTCTTGTAGAAATAAAATTGGACAGTCTGTCTGCCCCCTTTTAGTGATAAGTCCAAAAGTGCCCAAGTACTTATTCAGAATTGATTCTGTTGCCAGTTCTGATTATGTGTTCAACCGCTTGAATGGCTCAGGATGGAAGACCTTCTATAGAGAGTGTTATGTGTATGGGAGGTTGTCCAACAGTGGCAAGGAACCATGTGAGCTATGCTAATTATTCACACGTGTCCGTCGACAGTTTTGGTGCATTGTTCGACGGCAAACATTCCTTCCACTTTGTATGAACTCCATGGGTGGTGTGTTCACACTCCCCGTTTGGCATTAGTTGAGCAACTAACGTTAAAACACTCGTACGTTTGCTGGTATCAATCAAAGCATCTTGTTTTTCGCGCGTGACTGTGCGCATCCATCTACCTGCCCCGGGGAATTTGTGCACTCACTGTTTTCGCTGTACTGGTGAAGTTGGTAGCAGAGGGTGCACTTTTTACGCTGCTTATTGATTGTTTGCTGTGTATCCAGGTCGTGTTGCGTGCGACGCCGGGAACAGTGAAAACGACCTGTTACTTGTGTTGGGGTGTAGCTGCACCCAGTACGAATTCTGTGCGTATTGAGCCACGGGGTTATTTCGACCAGTTGAGCACAACATATTCATGCAGGCGTAAGTTATGTGTGCTTTTGACACATGTACATATGTGCGAGTGCATGCAAAGATGAAATGGCGGATAACAGAGATTTTTGGAGAGGAATTTTAAAATAGCCGTGATTCTGGCTCGAAAACTGGCCATTTTCGATTGATAGGCGGTCTTGTTGCGGCCCGTCTACTGGAACTAAAGTCCGGCTTTTGCGTGTCCTTTTGCAATGTTTTACTATCCTATGTACGGAGACTGCTTGAAAAAATGGAGTGATCACATAGCGATCTGATATGTAGGTAGGTTTTCTTAAGACAGCCGAATCAGTGTTCCTCACATTTAATTGATATAACTGCTTACACCGATAATGTTTTGACTCAGAAAACTTGTTCCTGAACAGGGGGAAGGCTAGGAATATTAATCACGTTACCCCCGTTGTTTTTTGAGGCCTTGCGCTGCGAGGCCGTGAATAGCTGTTTTTCCCTACTGGGGTTTGTCAGCATGGTGTGTGTTTAAGTTCGAACGATGATGCAACAAATTCTTCGTAATTATAAATCCAAGCTGAAGCTCGTTTCCAAACTTAGTTCACAAACCTTATCATATATGGGATTTTTCTGTTGAATGCATCTTCAGGTCATTTTTATTTCACAGAGATTTTGTCCGTGGAATTTGGATTGAAAACTTTCCGTTCGCTACAGATTCTTGCGTGTCCGCAGCTTTGTGTCACCCCACCAAATACAGCACAGCTGTAATAATGTCTTTCATCTCAATAGCGCTGAAGCTGCATGCAGCTGCGTTTCTCAAGCCAGTTATGTCGAATGCCTACGTCGGGACCATTTGCTGTCTAGTTTGTCACTGATAGCGGATTTAACCACATACATACACAAAGGGAAGCTGTCAATCGGTTACAAGGCTGCTAAACCTGCATTTTTGCGCACTTTACTAGAACCTAGTATATCCTCACGACCGAAACTGCTTGCAGCGTAGCTAATGCTACAGAGAAGCCTGGAAACGGTGATTCTGTTAGTGCAGCCAATGTGACTATCCTCCCGTGCGCCCCACGTTGCATGCGACACAAAGTCTACATAGTTACGGTTAACTGGACCCTCTCTAGTTGTTATTCATTACAAAGACGTGCTACCAACTCTTCGTCAAATGTCCAAGCTGTTCCCCCCTTTCTCATCTCCTTTACGGTTACCCGTTCTGCCATCATCGCCTCGATTGATTGGCTGGCGCCCTGTTCGTACCCTTAGTGAATTTTTGGTGCCATCGTAAACGATTGAAAGCTTCAATGTCGAGCTTAATATAGGCATGTGCGATTGCGGAATTTTTCTACAGTACGCCTGTGATGCTGATTTAAGCTGTGTTTGACCGATTGCGATCAGAGGGACCATTCCCACTCTGAAGTTGTTAGGTTGTTATTACTGAGGTCCGTTTTGTGATAAATTGCTAACTTTACGCGGTTGCTCCGCATTTTACGGTGCTGAATCGGCTTTCGTCTCCTTCCTTTCGAACCGAAAGGAAAGGTCCTCGTGTAGGCGGAGTACCATGGCAATTCAGTGTCCCAGCTACGAAACGTGTACCGAGGGTACGTTGCTTCTAGCTATCACAGTCTTGTTCACTGGATATAGAAAGTCTGTGGAAGAGGCAACCATATATTAGGGGTAATAACGTAAGCAGTTCACGGACGTCGAACCGTTCGACGTTTCCGAGAGGCCGATGTTAAAGCTTTTCATTATGTGTCTCAATTGTTTTTTATCACGAGGATAACTATGTAGTTGTTTCTGACCGCACACTATTTTAATACAGCTATGTTTACAGCTAAACAAGTGGTTGGAAATACTGCGTGCTGTCATTAGGTGTAACATGTATACAGAATTTTGTCCGTGGCTGTTGTGGTCTGCGGGCGCAAAAGCTTACCGAAAAAATATACTAACCCGATTAACTGTTGTCACTACAAACCGTGGCACTTAGCTTCAAAATATCACGTAGAATGTATCGAGTTTATGCACTTCTGGACAATATGTTTTAAACTCTTTCAAAACACCGCATGATTGACTATTTTAGGCCAAAAGAACATATGGTGGGACTGCGGTTGTTCGAGTGAAGCCATCGCATTCTCGGTCAATTCAGCGACAATGGTTCGCACTTTAAATCCCCACACGCCTTAGGGTGATAATCCACCCTAAACTAACCTTGTTAGCTGTATCTTGTTCCGATGCTACTGTCACACAACACATGCAGGTGGTAGACGCGAGTCAAGCGGCGTTGCGCAATCCTAGACAGGCCCTGCCGTCTTCAGCCGTTGTGGTTCGACTGAACGTGAAGATGTGGTGTGTTGCGCGCTGTCTATGGTGTAAAATTTTGATAGTTGCTCCGTTCCAGTTAGTGTAGTGTTGACTGTAGAAAAAATATCGAGCTTATCGAAACAAACGGTAGCCGATACTGACGTCAACAATATGAAAGTTGCTTTGGGAGATCTCTGGGCTTCGGAGTCTGCTTCAGATATACGGATTGCCGCATGTGACATTCAAAGAGTAACTTTATATTTGCGAATACACCGCTGTGAAGAAATGTCCAGAGCTTTTGTTTGGTATCCTTCTTTGCTTGTCAAACAATTTAATAGATATTGGGTGTTGTTGTTGGGGTGATGTTATAGCTACAAGCGTAACTGTTTTTGACAGTTTCGCTGATATTTTGCATCAAAGTAGATGCATGCAGTCCTAGAGGACTCATATGGCCGTAGCAGATCCACACATGAACGCAGTCCACATTATACATCATACGTAGCTCTCCTAATCAAAGCCCCGAATCAATGTGTGTTTTCGGAGCGTGAAGGTGTCACAGAAACCGAGTTGCAAATTGATTACAAAAACAATAGCAGGGTTAGTGTTGTCCAATTCAACGCCTTCTCCTCAGTAAGCACACGCAGTTTTTGTTTTTTTTTTATCCTGGAGGTAAAACAACACCAGTAAACTGACAAACTAATTTCGAGTTAACGGGAAACTCGTCTGAATCTCTCGTTTACGGTACTCAGCTGAATGTGCTGCACAAAGGCTGCCTCATACTTCAGTTTGGATTCAGTTGAACATCCCAGTAACACCAGTTTAATTTGCGAATGAGCGTATTTCACCAACTGCGTACAATTTGTTGCTCAAACAGAACATAAGGTTCACGGACACAGCGCTACATTCGTCTGGTGAGTCCCCAGAAGGGCGAAACCCGTGGTAGACTGCCGAAGTGTTCGAGCTACCTTATGAGTAGTATTTTCCGTTATGAAAAACGCGTAAACACTTGCCACGAAATTTATCCTCATATGCCACTTCTAAACAAGACTACCACAGATATTTCAACTCTAGTAGGGTTCCTCTGACGCATTCTGAAGGAGCTTGAAATTCTCAGTCGAGCAACAAGTCAAGGTGCATAATGACGTAAACTGCCAGTTTATTGTTAGAATCTTTGCTCCAAATTACCTCGTTTTCGACTGGGCTAACAGCTCAACTGGTAAGCCTTCCGTGAATTTCACAACAATAATCAGTTTCGGCTGTTCTCTTGGGCGCCGCCGGAGCACTACGGTCCCTAATTACTACAGTTTAAGTAGCATTTTACCAACTCGATGGATAAAACTGCCTTTCTGTTTGTTCTTCTCAGTGTCTGTGTTTTCAGGTTCATCATTTACAAGCATTCACAAATATCACCCCGGATTTCTCTCTGTTTGCACGAACGGCGAAAGGAGTATTACTTGCTATGTATTTAAACAGCATCCGTATGGACTGACTAATCCACCGTTACCACAGTAACGCTATCACGCCTCATTACTTCCTAGTTTTTTTTCTTCTGAAGCTAACTGAGAATCCTTCGATTACTGTAACTTTTCTATGCATCCACATACTTACAGTGCGTATCTATCGAATAGCAACAACCACTTATCGAGGGTCTGTGCACTTAATGCCTTTATCTGTTTTTATCCATGATTTTTTGCATACTGCACTACTTGTTTTTTTGGCCATTTTTTTTGGTAAATCTCCTGGTTCTGGATAATGCAGACACAATTCGTTGGCCGGAGGCAGCTGTATATCGATTTGGCGGAGTGGAGAAGAATGTCCCGTTTTTTTTTTTGACAGTCCAAACATTCCACACCAAGTAGATACTTCTTGATGGGTTTGGTCCTGAATGTATTCCACAGACGTCTCCGAAACTGGATGGAGTAACATTTCTTGTGACGAAATTTTTTTCATTTCACTTGTTAATTAAAGTTCACACAAAACAGAGACAAAGGTGTGGTTTGGAATGGTTAGGTCACATACCTAGTTCTCACAATAACGAATGCTAAATTCTAGCGCTTACTGTATCTGAGAACCGGATCTGACTTGGTGTTGGTATGATACCTAATCTACAACGTTAGCCTCGGAAACAGCCTTTTGTGTCGTTGCAGCCCACGAGGGTCATGAGCACTTTTTTTCCGAGCAGTTTTCTACTTCGGCCAATGTGATTGTGGTTTTTATGATGTTCAAAGAATTTACTTCCATGGCTTTGGTTCTACTGGTTCTGAGTTTGTCCGAGCGAAATGAATGTCAGCTTTTAGAAACAGAACCCCATCCCCGTTCAAAAAAAAAAACAGATTTGTTTTTCAATTTCCCCTGTGTCTTGAAAGGCGCTGGTCGCTACCGTAAATGAACCCTTGGTTGTTTTTGCGTACTTATTGAGTTCAAATACCGGGTTGTCCGATGGTTGCGGGACGATGTCTAAATTCGAGTTCATATTGGATGGTGCAGGTTTTACATTTTGTGTGCTGCACTCAGTTCCCTGAAGTCATTCCACTTGCCCCTAAACTGACGGTATTTTTTCCCTGAAGGATTTGGCTCAATCAGTTCCCTTAAACTATTTGTGAATGGATGCAGGCACTCCACAGTTAATATCGATCACTAAGCTGTTTTCATTTTCGCCTAGTCCTTCGGGCATTTCTGAATGACAGTTGCACCCGACGGAACTGCCATCGCTCCCAATGAATGCTCATTTAAAGCTATCTAGAACTATGTCGAATGGCAAGTACCGTAAGATGGTCTAGTCGAATAGGGAATTTCATGTGAACAGATAGTGGGGATACCTAATACCCCTGACTAACGTGGCTTTCCCGTCACTTGTGTATTTTTAGACTATACAACAGAAATCCCTGCAGAGGAACTGTTGACCAGGTGACTTGACGTTGTGATTCTGTTGCTTTTCGTGAATTGGACTTCATACGATATCTCATTGGTGTCGGGTTCTGTAATTTTAGAGAAGCAGTATAGCTGTTGAATTGGAAACAGATTTGTCCCAGACTTTGCTTCCAGAAAGGTGGGAGCTCTGTCTGCAAAGATTGATTACGTAAACCCAACAGAGTCCAGCAGAAGCGGTCAATCATAGAATGGCTATCATTCTCCCTTTAATTCCAGAGTTGAAAGGAAGCAGCTGGTGAAGTTAGAACAGGTTTTCCTCAACTGATGCCGCCATTCAGGGACTCGCCCGATCAACCAGTTGATGGATTTGTAGGTACAGGTTCACCGTACCATAGAACGGAGTCGTGTTCGTGAACTGTCTTCTATCTCACCTCATCCTCACCCGGATGTGTGTCTACTTGTGGTGTCCATCGTTTGACCTGGGAGTTTGGTGAAGCATGCATTGTTCGGTGTCGAGTTAATATGAGAGGAAAGTACATTTTGACTTGACCGTAGGACGCCTGGATGCCGTACGATTAAATAAACTGGTTCCAAGAGCTTCTGATTGAAGCACTGAGGTGAAATCACTGAATAAAACCGCACTCAACTCCAGGCAACTTCAACGGTTGAGATAATAGTCTACTCTTAACGTTCCTAGTGATCATGGCAAGAAAGATCGTTTGAAAACTTTCCCTGACATGTGTTCGATGACGTCGCAAGCTTGCACAGGCAAATCGAGCATTTGAGAGTCCTGGGAATCAATTTTTGAGGCCGTGTTCGGATTTCATCATGTCGGCAAAAGTTACATGCTAAACTCAGCTACAGCTGGTGTGGCAGACATTCCAGCATTATATTTTTTTATTTTAAGGAATACAAAATTAGATACTAAGAACGAAATCCCTAAAAGTGAACTGTTGTGCATCTTTGAACGCTAGAACTGCTGTAGCAGATAAGCTATGGGGTGCGAGAAAAAACGGAAACAGATTTGACAAAATCTACTGATTCGTAGGCTACTTTGGTGTCTACGGGAGACTCATATGGGTTTCCAGCAACCCTATAAATAGTGCGCTATATCAAGGAAAGTCATTACGGTTCATGTATGTCAGTTAACCTCGTTTATCTTAGCCCAAATCAACTCAGTCTGAGTGGTCTACGAAAATTCGATTCATCATTTCAACCAAAAGCTGACTGTCGTTTATACTGTATCAGCCAAAAAATCATCATTTTCCGTCATTGCTTTGACATTGTACAGTTAAATTTGTCCTACTCTGATGATACAGCCGTTAGAGGAGATCAATTTTGATTTTCTCACTTCCGGTGTCGATCAGTTCACATTCCTCATAGCTTACCAGTCAACTGAAGCACTATCTTCCATTCATATATCTACTTTCAATGGCGTAAGATTTATTAACAATTTTTTGTTCAGCGCCACGTTGTTTGTTAGAATGGAAAACGATTGGGCTGGGACGGCGGCAGAATATACGGTGGATAGGTTTCCTTATGTTTTGGTTACCAAGGGCAACCGTTCTAAAGCACTCACACCATTTTCTTCTGCCGCCATATTCTTAGTGAAACTTATTCATATCATTAGCGGGTATTGTAACGAAGCTGGACAGCCATGAATTTGTGCTAATCACGAGGGTGCAGAAACTAAACTCTTGAAGTTCACATCGAAAATTAAGCCGTGCACACACACACAATTTCATATTTCCGTCATTACAGCAGACCCTGTTGTTTTTCGCACCTGCATTCGGGATGAATGTGATCGCTTTTGTACACCTGCCAGTCATCACTTCGTCTTTTGATGGATGTAACTTTTTACTCGTGCAAAAAATGTTGTCAGTGTCGAAGAGCTTGAGTGTAGCAAACGGGATGCATACCTCTTTGACGTACGTCTTTTTTTACGGACAGACGAATTAAAAACTGTTTTCGTGGCCGCTCGATCAGTCGCTGTCTGGCACAAGCGTTCTGACACGCATAACTCCAGCAAATGGAAATTGTGTCCAAGCCAACCATTCGTATGTTCATACCAGGCTAATACGGATCAGTCCTTATATAGTGCTACCTTTACGTTTTCAAGATTGATCATAAGCAAACGTTGCGTTATGGTTGATTCAAGCGTTGACGGTGCTTCATGTCAAAAAATTGTGTAAATGTTTCGCGAATAGACGTTTTCATGGGTTCTAGACAATCGAATAGGACCCACGCAGGATAGGGGTAGCGCACGGTGCCACTGTGTGGCATTCGAATAAGTACATTGGAAAGGCAGCCTGACCTGCCAATGTTACCATCTAACTTCTGTTTAGTTTGTCTCAGCATATGATCAAGTAGACCATCGTGCTTGAGTGTAGGGGTATGAATCCATATGGATTGTTGCTTCTACATGGAAAATGATGCTCCAATCCGCGTCTACTTTACCTGATTAGCACAACCGTGGTAAGACTACCGTCAAGAAAGTCAGTCTCGCCTGTTCATAAATGTGCTTTTAATCTAATAGTTACTGTCTATCTTTGGTCACATCAGATCTTTCTGTAGATAATCCGTTGCTCAGCAACGATTTCCCTGAAACACTGCACGTTTTCCTATGTATCGTACCGAGCGAACGCACACGTTAGATTCAGTCTTCACCACATATATGATGGACTTGTATGCTTCTGGCTGCCCAGTTTAGTCGATAGCCATATGCTTGACTGAAAAACACATTATGTTTGCCTCCACCCGATGTTTACAGAATCAAAACCAATAAATGTGATTTACACCTTCTTACCTAACTCTGTGTGGCTCATGTAAATTTTTATGGTGTATTCTTGTTTTTGGTTACATTGGCTACTTATCGACGGATGTCGTCTATCGAAAGCTCGTTCGAATCAAATTTTCCTGATTTAATTTCCCCCATAGGGATGATGATATAAAAGCTCATATTGGGGACGCACACCCAGCTGTAGCACAGACCTTTAAATTAGTGTGATTTCGTGCATTCCATTCGACGCTACAGCGGGTCTACTTGAAGCGAGTATCAACTCATTCACAACGTTTCCTTTTGCTGAGCCCTATGCAGATTCCTCACTAAACCAGAGTGGCATCAAGACTTCAGGGGTTATTGTGTTTTTTGCCGAAATTCGAATTCGTTTGTGGTCTGAAGGTTGTGGAGCGGTACAGCGAGCATGCACGTACGCCACACAATTGCTGTGAAAGGCGCCGTTTGTTGTAAAGGTTGATCACCCAATTCTTGTAAAAAGAAATTTTGAACATGGATTAGTTTGTTGGTTCTGATACACTGACGAAACAAGAACTGCTTCTTAATTACGGAGGATTTTTCATTGGTTCTTGAGAAGATTGCTCTTGTATGGAGCTGTTCCTGTAAACTTGTGGCCATCAGCCACCTGTCTTCTTAGCGGAGGATCAGAAACCTATGAACCGAAAAAACAACCCGCGGATCTATGATCCACTCACAACAGTGTATAATTCGCCACACCCTTTCCTCTTCTCTACAGTCGGACACGTAGTCATAAGTGGGATTGATTTTATATGCCTTACTGGGTCAATTTGTGAAGTCCAAAGTTTACTGCTTATTACAATCAAATCCGTAACTAATGTGATGGGTCAGGTAATGCTGGGTTGTAGGGTTCTAGAGAAACGGTGGTAACGAATCGGTGTTCTTTGGATCCCTTCTGAATCGGTTTGCCTGTTTTTGAACTGTTTGTTTTGCCTGTTCCACGGTTCACTGATTAAAGTTTCGATTTTTGTTAAGTGGAGTTCACATTGCCGCACCCCACCACCCCTACACTTTCGACCTGTGGCCACCTGGAGCCTCAGTAAGCTGTGCAAGACCGCCATCGCACAATTTTCAGTCATCGAAAGTAAAATCGCGCTTTTGGAACGAGAACAGTCAGTACCACAGCAGGCAAAGATTATCGACCATTTTTTGCTGCCTGCTGATTTATCGTGCTACAAATTTCCAATCTCGCGGTGGTGTGCTGCACCAGCTTTCAGACGCAGTTCGTCCGCGCGTGCACACCCATGGCTGCTGACTAATTCTGCTCGTTTGGGCGCTGTTTGTGATCGGTTGACAGATCGCCTCGGTACCGCGTGATGCTGAATGTCGGCATTGTAGACATTGCCAATCATATGTGCAGCGACATCCTTACTGTTCGTACCGAACACTTTCAAAGAATCTCAGCCGTCCTTATACCGATAGCGGTTACTCGTTTAAAGCGACCACTGTACTCAGCTATTCCAGCTTTTCATGTCTACTACCACCTAACATCTAAATTATATTTGATTCTTGGATCCGTTTTTCACTTACATGATATTGTACCGTTAAGTTCACCCGACTTTTCCTGGGCCCTCCTTTGAATGCGCGCCTTTGTCTTTGGCTACACATTGTGGATGGCTACCGCCACTACTGTGCTCTCGTTGTTTGAATGCGACCGTCACCAAGTCCATCGGAAGTGTTTTAGAATTTGTACGCCTTTCAACCGCGTGTACCCTTACCCGTTGGAAAATGATAATTTCTGGATTCGAGCAATAGAATAGCTCATGGGATTCTGTCCAACCACCCACTTTGAAGCGGTGAATCACTGACCTCCGAACTAGACAAAAACAAGTATGAGGTTGTCGAAGACAAAAATTATCTGCTATAATTCAGGTTCCTCCTCTCCAACGAATTTTTTGTCAGGAATATATTGCACCACGATTATCTTTATGGTAAGAGATGCATAGAAATCTTTGAATGCAGGATTTCCAGGATTGTTCCCAAACGGCAACTAATTTTCACAAGGTTGCTGAAAACTCTTCGGCATAAACTAATTTTGTTTCAAGCAGCATTATCCCACTGACAAGACTATCCTGTTATTCAGCCCGTTTGCTCTCTAGCTGTCCATCCCCAGGTTTTGATAGTCCTTCATAATACTTTGCAGTGTAATCAATGTTCCGTACTTCCCTAATATTGTTACTTGTAACTCGGTTTTCCTATTCTGTCAGCCTTCAGACACTGCTGGTGCCTTTCCGAAACAGGTGGGCAACAAGACAGAGTGTGCCTTACTCGGATTTGTCCAAAGCGTAGGCCGAAGCTACGAAGAGCTGCGTGAACAATGGCCGGAAGAAAAGCTGTACAAAGTGTACACCTTTAACTCTGTCCGCAAGTCAATGAGTACGGTGGTCAAGGAGCGTGACAATCCATTGACGTACTTACTGTTCAACAAAGGTGCCTCGGAAATGGTTGTAAAATGGTACGTTATCCATCTGTTCCTTTTGGACGGGCAAACAATTTCTAACGATGTTTCTGGTTGCATTTCATTGGAGGGCTTGCCTTTGGGTGCTAAGACTGGAATCGAATGAAGCTCTAGGTTTCTCAGCCGATCGAAGCAGTTAATCATGAAGAACGACATTTTGGAACTGACGGCGTGTAAACTTGCTTCCTTTCTCTGGCTTTCGAATAAAAACCCTAGCCGGAGCATGCGGTTACCATTTACCTGTTATAGGTCTCACTCGCTTGGGCGGTTCTCAGCAAGAAGTTTGACCGCACCCAAGCGATCTCTTCTTTGATCGTGAAGGCAGTTGGTCTGTAATTTGCCCTCAAACATGTGTTGTTCAGCGAATCTATTCAACGCACAGGTTTCGATGACTTTCCCACAGTAGAAACCGTTTGCTCCAAAGTGTTCACCCTTCTGGAGAGACCGTTGCTGCTGGACTTTCGCGTAGCCCGATGTGATGTACAGAAATGCCGTGATGTAATTCTGTCCTGGAAGTTTGATAGTCTCATTAAGTTTTCTGAGGATTACTGTTTTTGACCAGTCTGTTTCCGGTAGAAGCTTTCAAGGTTTTGTGTATCCCTTGATTCTTTCGTTCAAATGCATTATTTGTTGCTTCGCAACGTATGAAGGCTTAAATACCGCCAGATTGCCGAAATCTAGACAGGGACCACTAGGTCAGAGAAGGATTCGAATTAAAGACCTGACTACAAACTCCATACCGAGTTCCAAAATTCTGTCGCCCACCGAAAAATATCGTTTTTCGAAGCACTCAGTGTGGCTAGCCATTTGGTTCTCGTTTATGCACTAGATTCATTCGATTTCGATTTTAAAGGGTGAAAACTTCGCGAACCTCACTCGTAAGTCATTCCGTATTTCCATGTTTTCGATGGACGAGCGCGGAAAAAGTAGTGAGTTATTTTAAATACGACACCTTGTGTGGGCGGTAAGGTTTAAACAGAGGGGTGTCAAAACAGATGTTGACGGTGCATTTTCGGGTATCACATGACAAGAACCCACAGTTTTTTTCATGAACCAGTAGAATAATCCACCAGTCACCATTATGGCTGGTGTACCCACTATCATGAATCGACATCTGGAAATTCATACTTCCGTTTTACTGGCGATGTCGTCGTCCGCCAAGTCGCGAGAAAAGCACTAAACGAGAGTTGACACTGCGCAGTGCCGTATAGACTTCACGTGCTTCATTCTACAAACTAATCATGGTTGTGATTTTTCATAGTCGTTTTTATTGTGAACCTTAACCCTCCCTGTTTTCTGACCACGAGTTTCCGAAATTGAATTTCAATTTTTAAGCGTTCAAAAGTAAGAAAGAGATGTGTACTGTTCACCGAACTCATCAAGATAACGAAAAAACAAGGCATGTGTTTATAGGAGCTGACGAGACACCAGCGGACGTATTGCAGCAAGCCAATTCGCCTTTACAATACTCGCATAAACGGTTTTCACTCTCCGGCAGAGCATACCGTGTTTTTTCCACACATTGCTGTGAGCTGTTAATGACCAGGTTTCACTCCTGTGGCATCATAAAAATCATACCACGGACAAGTGACCCTCGCAATCAAGCCTGCTCAAGAAACCAACCCTCACCGCCGGTGATAAATCGGCGCATACTAAAATGCAAACTGCACTTTGGTAACTACCTGATTTCTTTAGTCCATCCCTAAATGTTTACGTGCATCCGCGAGCGGCGATCCTCAGATTCACCGCAACAAACGAAGTTCCATGTGTGTATATTAATTGTTGATTACGTAATAGCGGTTGTCTGGGCGGTATATGCATGAAAAGTCTAATCGGAATATCGGTAGCCGGAACATGCATGCTTATTGACCGCCATCACACACGTTATTTATTCGTCTCCCACTTCCTTCCTGTCCAACTTTGCTCTGCCGCCCCGGTAAAACCCCCATTGTCAGCCTTGGAGGAACTGATGCAGAGCTCAGGACTCAGAAACCCTAACCAATGAGACCAATTATGCATTGTGTTGTTGAACATGGAGGATTAGTCTCATGAATCTCATTGACTGGAAGTGAAAACCAGACACTCGTTTCTGCTTGGAAACCGGACAGCTGAACGTGGAAGTATCCCTATCGGTTCTGTAGTAGGGTAAAATAGAAAGATCTGTGATCACGCTGTATTGTTGGTGGGACCGGGTTGCATAAGCCATAACTCTATAACCCGATGGGGAAACTAATTGTTGCATGCCTGGAAACATGTTGTTTCTGTGCAATACGGACTAAGCAGTGATAAACCTGCAGTGGCCAAAATTACGAACTAGCGATGTCCACTTCACTTCACTGTGAGATAGGCAAGTTAGTCCTATTGGCGAGTTTACTTTGCATAAAAACTTTCGGTTAAGTCGATGATTCGGACAAACCGACGACTCGTGACTAAGATGTTTACCTCGGCGAACAAATGTTTCGGTGATCTACCACTCTATCCCCATCTTGCGGCCACTGATGACGGAAGCATTTCTCATTCGGCTGCGCTTTTCGAGAGTCGGACACGTGTCTCCTAATCAGAGTACGGTCCTAATCAGAATTGGTAGGCATCCGATCTCACTTAGGCATTGATGGCTGCCCGTTTACGAGTACTCCATATGACATCGAGATAGACGGAATTCGCGTTGTTCTAAGGCCAGTAGCTTGAGCCAAAAACACCAAATGACCGATCCACTTACGTTGGTCTCATCAATTCTAACAAGCAAGGTTTGCTTACTTCCCCACCACCAAGTTGTAGTATAATGGGGTTAATTGTTGATGGTTCATGAAGTATTTTCCTGATGTTTTCCGAAATTAGCGTACGACCGTGGGATACACTTGCGATCCCATTATCACCGTGTTTCGTCCATCATATTACTGTTGTAAACCGACTGGTGTTTACACGTCGCATTAGTGGTGGAAGCAGCACTTACTTGTTTATATCTACCCTGTCCAACAAGCGTGCCCCTTGCAACAATAAGTAATCCGTTTCATTGCATGAATGTCATTTGAGTAAATGGAGGGCTAGGACCAAACCGATCCAAACGATTATTTGTTGCTCAGTTGTACTTATCAGCCATTAATCTACAAATCCGTTTGGGTGTGTCATAATAATCAAATAATGGGGACTCACAGGTTGGAGGTCTATGAAATCATTGGAGCTCAGGCTATCATTTCACAGCTTTTGACCTCTGTTTAGGACACCACGATGATTCATGATGCACTGTGGAGTTTTCAGTTGCAGTGAGTCTGTCGTTTATTGGGAACACTCATGAAGAGGGATATGTCTTCTGTGGGAGTTTCGTAGGCGTTTTTACCAAACGCAAACCCACTAATTTGGTGTACAATCGGATAACCCTGACAAACTTAATAGCCTCATTCATCGTTGGTGGTGTTCCTGTGTGGTCCCGGAGGACACTGCTTCCTCCAAGTGGTCGTCAGTCCCTCGACAGCGTAACAAACGACAAAGCGGTTGATATGATCAACAAACATACTTTGTGAGTCTTGTGTAAAGTTCAATTTGAAACAGAAATCCTTCCTTTGGATCACCTTTTGGCCACGTGATAACCAACCGCGGAGAACAATATATCATCGCCAAACTTTTTTTATCCCTTGATGTGCCACTCCTTTTCAGGAGACCGGAAGTCATAAGTTGTCTTCATTTGCCATGGATTGTCAGATCGCCCGTTACAGATGAGCGAATCCCCATTACATGGCTATGAAAAGTGCCTCCTTTACATTCCTGAAGAGTACCCTAAATACTTTGGAAATTTCAGCAATAATTCAATGGGATTCATTTTATTGAGCGTCCCTGTACTTCTATTTTTTACTTTTTGATTGAGACAATGCAAGGCGATTCAATAGGAATTTCACTAGATCAGTACATCAAACACGACCTGCGGCTGTCCTCCACAAAAACGCCTAACTGTGGATGGTAAATGTTGATTATAATTGTATTTATTTTGCGCAGTATTATGATTATCATTACTGCCATCACTATTATTACCATCGGCTACTTGGCAGACCGTATATAGTCGAAACCTGTATGTAACTAGTAGACGACGGGGATATTCATCGTCTGGTTACGCTGTTGTGTGACAACCTCTGTGTATGATGCATAGCAAATGAACCGAGGTCTCCATCCCCTTCACCAATCAAAATGTCCGACCTAACCCTGTGCTTTAAGTGCGCGCCACCAATTTAGCCAGAATCGATCGGATTTTTTTAAACAACCAAATTCTTTCGTACACCCAGGTATGTACTTCCACCCACAACTTGCCAACTTAGTAGAATTCCAATTGTCGTTCCCTACGGATCGTGTGACCGCTCGCGACAACAGAGAGGGTGGTGTATTTCGTTATCCACATAGATTGCATTCTTGATACCTTTTTTTCCCCTCCTACTACAAGCACAAGTTCGGCGTTCGATAAACAGGATGTTCAGATTTGGAATTAGACACCCTTTTACAAACTGAGCCAGTTTCAAAGTGAAACTTGAACGAAGTACTTTGACGGAATTTTAGACTTCAATGCTACCTCAAGATACTTTGGTATCTCTTGTCAAGATAGTTGCATAAGTTTGTTCCGGGACCCGTCAATCTGAATATCGTTTCTCAATTTTTCTTTTTCAAGCCCATAATCGAAGCTTTAATGCCGTCTGTGCTCTCAGCATGTTTCACTAGAAGATACAGACTGGACGAAAAACTTCGCCACTCTGAATAGTTGACAACCCTTCGATGAGAGGTGGTAAGGTTTGAAACGATGGGAGCCATAAGAACACTGAACTTTAAGAATAAACTTCGTTTCTGTTCGCTACATTCATTGTGCTGTCTACTCAGAAGGGTCTAAAGATAGTACGCTGATTAACCAATTCAACTGGTCGTTTTGACTAGCACCCAATACAAAGTACCGGAATATTTTTCGGCACTTTCGAGTTTGATCGCATTGTCTAAATCCGTTTATTTGAAGTCTTGTTCGTCCATGCTAACCAGGATCCCAGTAACTGTACTGTCCGTAGCCAGGTCAATGAATGCACAGTTTTGCCCCCAGTTGAGTGTTAGAAACATTACTTACCTATCACCTGTCACGCGTTACTTTCGCCCTTCTCACTTGAGACCAGATATGCATTACTGTCGTTCTACTTCCAAACTGATTAGCAATGCGTTTGACCTCGTTCCCTCACGCGAAGCACGCCGTGATTAAGCGACAGACATCAGCTACTAGTGCTGCGCGCAACCGTACACTTGCGTCTCTAATCGTGCTATTCAGCTGTTTCGAATCCCGCTGATTTTCGAGTTATGGGGTTTGTCAGATTTAGTCGAGAAATTCTGTGCTCCAGATTTATCTAAACTGGTGAAAAATCAGCATATAGTGGTCAGGCCCACACGGGTACCATTTCGTAACAGTCTGCTGCTCGCCTACTACTAATATAAAACTGGTTTTCTTTTGTCGTAAAGTTTGGACCAAATAGACTATTATCCTCTTTCCGTCACGTGCTATTTTGACTAGCGCAGTTTCAACACGATTTATCCTGTGTACAACTATTCTATAATAGTAACTTTTGTAACTTTTCTCATTTGTATGCCTTTCCCTACTTGCACTTTTTTGTACCACTCATTTAGTGTACGTTAGGCTTGTCTACATAGTCCTTTTCATCATAGTGACCTCCTTCTGTGGGTCTTATCAGATTCCGCGTTGATACGCTTGGCATTAGGTCGCATCTTCCTGGAAGCATTACCGATGACAAGTTAGTTTCCATGACGCCGTGTAAACTCCAGTGATGCACGTTGTGCTCAAACAAGCGCAAGAATTTAACGCTCTCTGGAGCTATTTTACGGACTAATCTCACCGCTACTGTCTGCAGAATGGTCTCACCTTAATTGCAAATGCAAAGGCGCACAATTATTGATGATCGTTTCATCAAACCGAGCTATTTTCTCTGATGACCAAGTCCTTTTTCTAAAACGGGAACTGCATGTCGCTGGTCTAATCTGTCCCAAAGTTGGTTCATCCGATCCACTACTGCTGCTGGGTTTCAGAACCTAAGTGTTTTCTTCATTCTTTGACGAAACATAGGAGCTGTCGAATAAAACGTTACATATTTTTAACAATCTACGGTAAACGTGAAATTGACGTTAAAGATAGCATATTAGCGGACGATTAGCTTAAAAGTAATTTAGGTCAACCAATCGGGTGCGTAGCTTCAGCGTAAGTTGTGGCTGTTTGTGCATCGTGTGTCCAGTATCAGAACCAAGGGACTCACGTGACAAGTAAATGAGTTTATGTACATATAGTCTGTTCTAACGGGATAAAAAATTCGCCCACATCATGAGTGAAGATGTCGATCAACCATGTCCCCCGTACTGGAAGTTTGCGTTTTGGAACGTCTATGGCACCTGAAACGTCGTTCTCGATATCAGAAAAACTCCGAAGAACACGAGACTCATCAGTAGAGCCAATCAGTACCAGATCACATGGCATGAACTGCATACCTGAAGAATAGTGGTACTTTATCCTGTCGCTCACCCCGCTGGTCTGCGTCTCACAGTTGGATGCCTTAGTGTTCAAGTAATAGTTAGAAGGTTATGGGTTCGAATTTCTCGAGAGGTCTGTAATATATACACGGCTGATTATTCTTAATTGGAATGAAACAGTGCCTCTTAGTTTTCCGATGGGATGAAATCTTAATTTCAGCTTCACAGTCTACGCACCATCAAAAGGCAAGGACTTGCTGGCTTAACGAAGGAATCCGGTAGAGCATGATGGGATCATCACGATAGATTCATCCGATTCGAACCGCTTCATTTCTAATTATAAGTCTTCGCACAAAAAAGATTGCACGGAAAGCAAATTCACAAATGGTAGGCAAAGCTGAGAAATTCTAGTTGTGCGTCCTAATGAATCACAGATAAGTCAAGGTTGTCCCTGTGGTGATCTTTACCCAACTCACCGCCTTCCACTGCCGCCAGTTGGAGGCGTTTTTTTGAAGAGATCGTTCCTCTCTTCGTCCATTTCATCGCACCCTAATTGGGCCTCACGAGTCCATAAAGCTGCTACGTGAAATTGGTACAACCTACTGTCTATGGCGAGATTTAATGATATATGGGTGTCCCTTTTACCGCTTACTTTGTATGCAAATTCGTACGTGTAATACCATTTTGATACAGTGAAACAATTCCAAAGTCTCTGTTTACAGGACCGGTTTGGAGCGATCTCTGAATCAGATAGGAATTCAGTAAATTGAAGGTTGTAAAGGATAGTAGACGTGACCGACACAAAGCAGTCACTCTGAGGAATGGTTCGCTGTTGCGTGGTTTACGTGTATAACTTGGCTGTACTGTTCATTCGCCTCGCGAAGTGGTATCCAAGTGATAAACCGACTCGCAATTAAGAAGGTTCGAACATACCTGCCCTAAATTACCTGGAGCTGTGATGCACTATGTGGGGCTTCGCCAACGAGAAAGAAACTACCAATCAAGTATCCATTATTGTTCAACCGGGGCCAGAGACCAGATAAACTATCACGCGCAGACGTTTTTGTATCCACATCCGTCAAACCTTGATTACCTAGCGAAGCCGGAACTGTGCGTGCTGTGTCCACACCGCTTGTCTGCAAAGTTTACCCCATCCCATCCTCCACTTCTTCGTCCTGGTGCGTGTATCCTGGCGACCAGGAATTTTTCCGATCCAACGTCAACCACCATTAGGACAGAGATGATGGCCAGCATCACTACCACCACCGCTCAGCGCAATTAGAATGTCGGAAATGCCCCCTTATAAATCCCGGACAGAAATATCACTACAATCAGTTGTTCCTCTACCGGACGGGTGTGTGCGTGTGCCTGTCTTAGCTTGACTCGACTGGATGAGCATCTGATTCCGGATTCTTGTTACCATTTTCTTCATTATCATCTCTGACACTAAAACCAGTAGTCGTCATCGTTATTGCAATGTTTCTATCCACGTACCAAACAGGCTACTGTGCACACATCATCAGGAGTAACATCGAGATAACTCACCTCGGAAGAGCGGATGTTTTTCTTATTCACTTATTAATGTTTCGGTCAATATTGACAGCTGTACTGATACTATTTATGTGGATTTCGGGAATAGTTTGCCTATCCCTGATTCATGTTAATCAATTAATCATAATTCATTTAATGATCACCTCTAGGTCCTCGTCCAACTTTAAGTTGAGTAAGTTCCACTGGGTTTAATTGGCTTATTGCTCAGGCTGGTTGGGGAAATCCGTCTTGGGAACCTGGTGTGAAGGCAAATCGAAATACGCTTGAATTTTTGGAACCAGAACTTAAGATACAACAAGTGAAAAAGACGCTCGGGTTCACGCATAATGAAGTCGAATAGTAGTTTCTATCTTGTAGAAGGTTGGGACTCGGAACTACCAGTTGCTTCAAAGCTCCACCTTTACCTATTCACATTCCTGTACGTGACCGAAAACCACATCTTTCTAAAGAATAGTAGTGAGAATAATCTCCTCGGAAAGAGAACACTATGGTGAGTGGCGGTGTCTGGTCTATACCCGGGCGATTGCTCACTGGACCGTGGCCGACGGCGGTTTTCGACTTTTCAAAGGACTGGTCCTCAATCGGATACAGCTCTATGAGGAGGATTACGAAAACACTACGCAGTGAACTTGCTTCATATGCATATAAATAATCGAAATTTCACTGTTCGAGTTTGGATGTCTCTGAATCATTGCTCCGGTCTGTTAGGAATATCGCATCAACGATGCTGAGGTGTGTCCGATGGTTTTCAGACGAAAAACTATCACGTTGGAAGAGCTATTTATGTACTGGTTGGTTGACATGCTTCAAATGTCTTGGAATCGTGCAATTCGCAGGACTTGCAGGGTACAAATGATTGGGTATCAGAGCATGAAAACCTTGTCCGGTCAACTCATCTCACACTCCTCTTCGGATGGAGACCCAAGATGAGACAGATGTTGGCTATCAACCAATGGCACTCCCACATCAAACTTGTCTCACTCTCCGTTTTTCAGATTAGTACAACGATTCACTTTCAACGACCTGGTCAGACAGTCACACTCATTGCAAGGATTTTCTGTTCTTTCTCTGCGTGTTCTTGATGAACGAAGCTGCAACGGCTGGAACGTTTTATAGCCGAAAGCTGAACTTGACTGAACGTATGCATGCCCACGAGGTTGTTTGGTGGGTAGAGGTTTAAGGAATGAATCCTCCGTTGCCCTGCGGGTTGCACTTGGTTATGCGCGGACCAGAAATAGGCCTTCGAATAAAAGTCTAGTGACGCGTTTACTGTCATCTTCATCGAATCTCCGTGACAACGCCACGTTAATGTATTTGTCAAACTGGAGCATCGTTCTGAAAAATAAACATGAGCTCTTGTGATTTCTTCGTGACTTCTTCGCTTCTTTGTCTCTAGCTGCTCATGGATTTTGGATGCTCATGGTAATCCGATCCCTTTCAATCAACGAGATCAAGAAAACATCACAGCTTCCGTAATTGAACCAATGGCTGGTGAAGGTTTACGCACTATCGGTATTGCCTACAAACGTATTACTTTCGGTGAGTACAACTCATTCTCTGTAAAAACAACTTTACGACTGTCTATTAGTTTAGCCCTATACTGTGTTTCTTTGATGCCAGGGTACAATTTAGCGGTACACTTGAGACACATCGTGTCTTTCTTCATGCTTTTTCCCATTTTCATCGAGGGCCCTTGTCATGTCAATCCAACAAAAATGCTAGTTCAGTTGAGGAGTTATTGGCGTGACTGATGGAATTTCATGCACACATCGTTTGGGATACAGCAGCCTTTCCGAGAGAGGTCCTCCAAGGGGAGGGCATTCCCCAGGAGAGGCCACAAAAAGTGACCGTAACTCATGACCGGCACCCAACCCGAATATCCACAGAAAAACAGGAGAATCTCACTGGTTGTGAACGCTAATCGGGCGCTTCGAGTCATGGATTACGACCTTACACAGTAACACCTTTTAATTGGCTGGAAAATCCTCTGGAATTCACTACTCTTTGGATGCTCAGCTTAGCTCATATCACATTAGGGAACATCAAGCCAAATTTCCTAGGTCCCAAGGTTAATTCCTCTTGCCACTGGATGTAGGCAAGGAGTTAAGCTGTCTCCCAGGCATCCGACGATAGATACCAATCCTCTCATCTTCATGCGCCACTTATTGATTTGAGTAGACGATTTACTCAGTGGTAGTGAAACCAGCATAGAAACAAGACGTATCGGAAGTTAAAGTGTTGGGAAAACGAGGGTTTTCTTCCGGAGAGTGTATCTGAATTCTATTGTGTGTTTTTGGCTACGGAAAACAACTCATTTTTTGTCTTCTGCTGATCGCGAGAGTTTATGCTTTTGAGACTGATAAACTTTCTCGCCCTCGGGCCCATTGTCGAACCCCTAAGTAGTGAATTCCACTGCCTTTTAAGACCACTGTTTCGTCCACTCATTTTGCGACTTATGTCGTTTTCCTAATGGTGATTTGCTGTGAGTAAAGCAGCGAAACCCTGTTAAACGGTGAAGCGAATCAATCTACTCCATATTGATGCCAGACGTCGTGCGTACGTTAGGTTTATTCCATGTCAAAAAGAGGTAGCAGTCTGTTATGTCTCTCGAAATTTGCTCTTGCAAGCAACTTTGAACTTTGGTGGCCTCTACGCAGACGGCCTGGACAAACCATAAACCACTATTTTAGTTCGATACAAGTGATTAAGTTGTGGTACCATCTTTTCCCGTTGATATCACAGCAAGTCAACCTTAAATCAAATTTGCCAGCCGCACAACATGTTCGGTGGGTGTGATTGATCGAAACGCTGAAACTGTAGGAGTCCAACTAGAGGGTGATTTGGCCAATCCCCTATATCAACCTAATCAGTTCCAACAAAGGTGAAATGCCTCATAAAGCAACTTTTCCGGGTCCCACCTATACCTATTATGCACGCCAACTTGATCTTCTACCCTCATTTTCTATCCTCTTTTTGGTTTATTTTCAATGGCACGTCCTGTCTCGATGAGGTGTAGTGCACACCGTGGTGCACCATGCATCTCCAACCATTTAGTAAATGTGGGCATTGTAGTGGAAACAGAAATATCGTTTGATAACATGGACGCACGGATTGGTTGGTCCGATATTCGACAAGGTTCTACGCAAAAAAAAACTTCACATAAACGGTCAGTTTCATCCATTCCATCGAAAAACGTCGCAAACCGGAACGCAGGCACGTGTTCGTGGTGGTTCTATTTTCTGAAAGTCGGTTTAGATCGGTCCGGTTATGCACCTTTCCTCTTTTAGAGGAACCACTTTCAAGTACGTTTCAGTGCTAAAGTCCCCCCAAAGACCAATAACTTTTGGTCGGTCTCTTGAACTGGTCACTCCAGATGGGACAGTTGTTCTACATCCAGATGAGACTTTCCAATTCTATTCACAATAAATGCATAGTGGACTGTGAATTCGAACTTTTTTCAGTATGTATAACTTAGGCAGAATCTCGACTCTATCCGATATGCAAATTAAATATGCGTTCTGTCACACTACCAGTGCCCACCTGGACGTCCTTGAGTTGTCAGACGTGAGCACACGCACACGTTCGCACTCGGGTGGCGTTTGTAGATCGGCGCCTTTATTGGATATTCTGCTTATCCGAACTTGTTTGACAGTTAGTGTCGCAGACTTACATCAACTAGGTGTGCGGAACCGCCAGTCACTCTGTGTGGTGCGTGTTCTCAGTGGTTGTGTGAACAGCGAACAAATCAATGCAGAAAACAGAGTAACCAATCGCCGAAATGTTCAATGAGCGAACATATTAAGAGGTAACGACCTGTCAGATAACCGGGCACCCGTTTGCTACGCATCAAACACCACTTTGCACACACTAACAATAGTTACCTTGGTCCACTTTATCACGAAAGGTAGAATACTTACAAGCTCAACAAAGTGGTGCCAATTGAATTGACGATCATAATGCGGTTGCATCGAAATTTACACCCCAAGTTGCTTCCCCTAATTTCCACTCGCGGAAAACGCAAGATCTCACCTTAGCTCTGTCACTATTAGGTAGGTCTCCTATCACAAGAATGAGAAGTGGTATTGAGCCTAGTGATGGGATTTATAATCTGCATGATTAGGTGATGGGGCTGGGGTAATCACAGAAGGAGCAAACTGATGAAAAATCATGGTCGTTTTAGATGGCAAGTAGTGTGTGCTTTAAGGTTTCTATTGATTCCTTTTATCTGTATTTTTGTATCGCTTGGTGACACGTAGCAGGCAAAGTTACTTGTTAGACACTGCGATGACTGTGTCGTCCTTATCAATCGTAGAATGGCGTGTTACAAGTTTCATGTGGACGCCTTCGAGCACCACACACTGAACAATAAACTCGGACGAGTTATGTAGTGAACATCACTTTTTGCTGTTCGATGGTGTTTTCTATGCCGTATGCTATCTTCGACCTCAACGTAGCAGCGCGTGAATTCTTTCAAAACAAAACTTGATAAGTTGTCGGTTTGCTTTTATGCAAACGCTCAGCGTACATTGTAACAACACATGTTCAATAGAATAGAATCCGGGAAATCAAAGTTTATTATCTTGAACCCCTGGTTTCCGCATCTAGTCCGACTAGCTTTGGAATATGCTCCAAAAACCGCCTCACCATCCCCAGATAGCGGCCCCTCCGGGAGGAGTCCGCTCCTTTAAACATTCCACATCAACGTTTCCCACCGGCCTCGACGGTGCTTAATTCTGTCGAAGGAATCAAGTGTTATTTCTCTCTCTCTCTTCAAGGTACTGGAGTAGAATGAACAGACGCCCGTTCGGATGCAATTCTACCCAATAACTAGGATGTCTGCGCATTTCTCTGTTGTCTTGACTTGCAGAGGCTCCATGTTCTGTGTCCTACTTCTCCGCCACTTGCAAAACACTTCACAAACTATGACAGATCACCCCAGAGAGAGAGAGAGAAAGGTTGCACTATGGTAGTGGCATCATAGTCTCAAACTGAGTAAATGAAGCCGCTCTGTGATGTGGCGTTGGCGATGGATTTGGTTATTACTTGGACCCTTATACCGATTACAGCCTGTTTAAGAAGGTAGACAATATCCGTGTGGTTCAGCCGGGACGGTGATCGCTCAGTTACTGTAACGGCAGTAGTCAACGGGTGTTGGTTCAAATATCTACTGATACTGTGTTTTAACTAGCCTTCCTATGGCAAACTGACAGGTACAGAGCAAATGCGTAGCCGGGTAGTTCGGAATTTTGACCATCACCGATGCTTGTTTCTCACTGTTTGCGGGAACAGCTCGAATTTCGATTGGTTGAATCTCGCGTTGTATTGAGATGTCCGACTGTTACACGTATCAAGAAGTGAGTGAATTAGTGAAACAGAAACCCGCAAGTGGCACCAGTCAACTTGACTTACACTTGTCCAATTCAAGATTACAGATTAACCCATACAATAGTTGTAGCCGAAGATTTCCCCTGCGCTCGAAGACAGGATACTTCTGAAGAGTCCACAACCAGCATTCCTCGTTAGGTTTCTATGATATTTCTTCTCTCTGACGAGACCCTTCCTTGTTCCGCACAGAGAAACGACTGTTTTGTTCCTCAGCTAGTGATTTTCACCCTCGTAGAAGGACCTTAAACTCCATGCGTTTTGAGAAATACCGCAAAGACTTGACGGTAGCATTGAACGACGTAAGTTTAGGTCACGTCCCGAAGGTTTCTAAGTTTATCAGAATCTGATTTATCGAGCGGAACAAATTCTAATTCTGTATATGGAGTTCTACGGGTTACTACTCCGTAAGTACCAGTAAACCTCACATTGCAAAGGACAACATCCAGCTTGAGCTTCTTAATGCTACTACTCTGGACCCGGTTGAACATTAAGAATCATCTTATAGTTGGTTATCACGGAATAGATGTGCATTATTCACTAGTTTTAATAAACGATGTCTTGTGTTCTCGAAGCATCACCTAGAACAATACACCGGCAGTAAACACTACCGCTTAAGTGCCACACAACAATGAGGGAAGAGCGAGAAGAAAGGGTAGAGGTGGAGATTTGACGCAATGCGTCTGATGCAAAGTAGAAACAAGGTCGTCCCACACCTCCGAATATCAGTAAAATGATTAATGCGCCACTAGCTCGTCTGGTCCTGCATCACCTGCGAAACTCACTGAGTATCAGCCGAAATCACGAGATAAATTTTAGCTACCCACGACTAGAATGTGACGACGTGCTTGCCAGTGCAGTCGGTTGAATGGCACGTGTAAGCTTTCCAACCATTAACAAAGAAAAACAAGCAAGATCAAGTCTGGAGAGAGCGAAAATTTCACAGCATTCATTTGGACTGTAGGCGCTTTAATTTGGCGCTGTTAACTAAATACCCCTTTTTGCGAGATAGGTGTTCAGATTGAAAAGCAAGGCTTCTCAGTAGACTGTGCTTGTACATATCCCAACCACATCCCAACTTGGTGAACCTTACTGGTTTCTTTGGTGATTCCGATTCTTACTACACAATGTATGACGCATTATTTGATTCTGAACACGCTAGTGTCAGTCAGCGAGCCCGAGATAGCTCAGTGGTTAGGGCGCGAACGTACTTATCGGAAGGTCCATGGTTCGAACCCAATCTGGGCATCTTGACTGCTCCTCTCCAGGCTTGGGAAATCTGACACTATCTCAGCCTTCATGCTTCCTTCAGCTAGGCACCGAAAGGGTGTTACAGCTGAACGATTATTATTATTGTTATTATTATCAGTAGTAATATTTACATTCAGCCGCTTCTATGCCATCAAGACATCGATGAATAAGTTTGCGAAGACAGAATACAATCAATCACTTCGTTTTAAGTTAACGTATATTACTTCTTTGTCACTGTAAGCCAAAGCCCAATTAGGATGCAGTCCCTGGATGGTTGAATGACGCTTGTGTCGCAAAATGTCGGCATCGTAATCTTGTATTTAGTTAGGCTGATGCTCGAGTGGTAACTATTTTTGGATGATTATGCAAAACATCGCAAGTTTTTGTTACTAGTCGATATTGATTTTAGACCCTGTAGTCACTTGTGATAAGATCGATTTGGATATGAGTGGAATTTTTAATGGACTGCTTTGAAAACGCGATCAGAACAAGGGAAAAGCTACGTATGCTGTTAGTAGACCGTTGCCCTTCCCAAGGGAGACTAAAGCTTATTTCCCCGTGGTGGCCTCCGTTCAGAGAGATTACTGCGCCCAAGGCCCGGTGTTGACTTGTAAACCTGGCTAGAGGCTGAACACAGAAAACTATGACAGCTTTTTTACTGTCAGATCACCCACACCTTATTTTATTCAATAGGTGTAAAACACTCGCCTGTGAAGGAACAACATTTTCGCAGGGATACTAGAATTCATACAATTTCGTGACGTCTGTTCGAAAGAGTTCGGGTGACAATCGGTAGACTTAATGATGGGTTTCTGAAGCTTCTCGCACCAAGTCATTGTCAGATGCGGATTAGACGGATAAGGGTAGACAGGCATCAGTGAAGCTGAATCGAACTAGATATAGAAAAGATGTGGACAGTCTATGTTGGGAGGCACGATGTGAGTGCGGGTGCGAACTTAGTGAATTTCGGGGCTCATCCGGTTGGGTCTAGGATACCGAAGGAGACTAAATGATGATACGAAAATGTGAATTGTACACAAGTGAGGCACAGGGGACCGAATTTTTTTCGAGCTAGATTATCGTACCTTGGGCCTCGGCGTGTTAAAACCAAACGCACAACCATCTGCATCTCCATACAGTTCTGGTTTTGCATATAGGGTGACTACAATTTTTGTGCGAGCCCGAGATAGCTCAGCGGATATGGCGCTAACTCACTAACCGGAAGGTCTCTGACTCGAACCCAAGTCCGACATCTTGACTACTCCTGTCTAGGCTTTGGCCACGAGACGATACTTCAGCCCTCGTGCTTCCTTCGGGTGGCATGACATCTAGACGCCGGAAGGCTGCTACAGCTGATTGACGAGTCTCTGTGCGACGCAACGGAGACCTCTCGTTTTGTCGACTGACCGTGTTCTGTTGTGTTCCAGTACAGTTTAAGGTGTCGGCAATGATTCTTGTGATCCGGGGTTCTGGAATTTAATTGACCAACCTGAATATTCGTTTGGTCAGTCATTCTATCCGCACGCATGGTTCTACACATCTATCACCTGAGCTCTCTCTATGCCTTCTATGCGTATGCCCGTATTCAGTTGGATGACTGTAGACGGTCGAATATGATGTCAAATGAGCTCTATTAATTATGTCGAAAGGTTCTGTTATTCCAAGTTCTTGCTCCCATCGCTGTGTCGCTTGTCTTATTTTGGCGACAATTTTATGGTATTCAATCATTAACTTGTCACTTTTAGACCTGTGGACACCGGTATCGATTGTCTGCAACCAAGTTGACTAAATAACTTTCGAAGGTAGTTATCTGTTTTTGAGGTGTTCGAAGCGAGCTTTAACTTCTATAGAGATTTCGTTCTGTCACTGAAACCAGTCTCTACTGAAAAACCGAGAAGCACCGTGCAGCTATTTCATCTTGGTTGGGAATCATCCTTATCATCATCGTGTTGTCATTACCACATCTCCTCACACCATCTTTAAATGGTTAGCTGTTTATCAAAGTTTTTGGTGGATACAGCGACTGCAACTTGTTTATATGGAGGGGGGCTAAATGTTTCCGATATTCTATGGTTAAGGTGAAAAGAATTATTATATGAGTGTCCTTTTTGTTCCTCACTTTTCTCCACATACCGGTCTCAGTGTTTTTACTCTCTTAGTATGCCAGGACAAAAATATATTGTGATCTGTATTTCGGGATACCTTAGTTGTTAGTCGAGCAAAATACCTTGGATATACGGCATGCTGGGGATTACGCACGTGAACGCGTTTACACCGGACGATTTATCTTCTATTGAAATCCTAACAGACTCGTCTTCTTCCTCACCGAACGATATGGTGGTGAAGTCCGAACCGAACTGGGACGACGAAGACCATCTTTTGGAAGGCCTTACATGTTTGGCCATCATAGGTATTGAGGACCCAGTGCGACCGGAAGTTCCTGCTGCCATCAAACAATGCCAACGAGCAGGCATAACCGTGCGCATGGTGACTGGAGACAATGTCAATACAGCCCGAGCGATTGCATCCAAATGCGGTATACTACAGCCGGGTGAGAACTTCCTCGTATTGGAGGGAAAAGAATTCAATAAGCGCATCAGAGAAAAGTCAACTGGCCATGTATCACAGGCACTGTTCGACAAGGTTTGGATCAACCTCCGAGTTTTGGCTCGATCATCCCCGCAAGTGAGTTCCCATGGGCAAAGCTCTTCTTTTTCCACGTTGTTTTGCTCTGGGAGAGCAGAGTTATCGAGGCAACATCAAGGATCAGTTTTAGTGACAGGAAAATGACTGTCCTTCGCTTGTAATTTGTGTTTAAAGATTTCGTTGCATTCGGTGTGACCTATACCATTAGATGAATCGATTTTTCTGATTCAAGGTACTGCATAATCTGTCGTGGATCAAACGCCCCATCTCAGTCACAGTATTTGGGTCAAAAGAGCTTCATATCTCTGTGACTGTCTACCTTTTATGCTCAGGTCAGTTGATGGTCCTTGTTGGCTGCGATCCTGTTTCTTTGTCAGTTATTCCTCCGGATTTAATTGGTTAGTAAAACTAACGAACGCAAACGCCAAATTGTCCAGTTAAATCTCACCAGCACGTTCTTAGCGGCTGCTATTCATCCGCGTTTGTAAACAGATGTTAAACTCCATGAATTGTCTCTTTATTTGTTTAATGTAGAATTTACATTCTAGCACTGGAAAAAACATATATCGACTGAAGACTTTGAAACCCTACTACGGTACTCAAGTGTAAAATCTGGTGGCTATTTTCTTGATGATCTGATTGAACTTTGGTGGGACCACACTCACGTGTTCACTTTTTTTGTGTTGGGCGTAGCTAGCCCAAAGTTTAGGCAACATGAGAGACTGTCAACAAGACGAGCAACCCTATGCTTTGTGCTTTTTGGTGATATGGAAGCGCCTATATTTGACGGACCTTATTGTGAGATTAAATTCAGTATTCTTAAAGGAAAATTTTCTACCGAAACGACGTATAAACGCCCGATGTCTGTGTCAATCTGTACGATGCATTTACAGCCTAATTTCTTGGTTAAACCTCTTTCCTATGGCAGTGCCCGCATTCCGTCTGCCCATCTGTGACCGGTGTCCCTGTTCTCCTCAACTATTTGCAATTTCCACCGTCTAGTGTGACCTGTGGGCTCGTAGTGGGGGCTCAGTAGTTAGGGCGCGAATGTGGTTCGCGGAAGGTCCGTGTTTCGAGCCCAACCCCAGCATCTCCACTGTTCCTGTCTAGGCTTGAGCGTCCTGGCAGTATCTCAGCTCTCGTAGTTCCTTAGGGTGGCAGGGCGGCTATTTGCCGGAATGGTGTTACTGCTGGATGATTATTATATTGTTGTTACTGTGATGTGTTCACAAAAAACTAGTGTTCCGTGTGAAAAAGCCTCACATCAGCTTTGTTTGTTTTGTTTATCGCACAAAACTGTCGGAAACCCCCAATCTCTACTTTGTACGTCATAATAGGTGGTATTTTTTCAACAAATTACGTTCCCACGTGAGTCCAGAATCAAATACCAAAAAGTTATGCATATTTCCTGCATGTTTGAATGTCTACGATTCTCAAAACCTAAAATGACATATCAACTGACCTATTTAACGTCCACGGAGATGATGCCATGTCGACACCCCGTCATCCTTGAGTTTTCGTTTGAACAGAGTACAAGACAAAGAAGGAAATAGGTAGCATGCTGTGATTGATTTTCTCACGTATGCTTGCCGTTAGCTAAAGAAAATCCACTCTATCTCTTTTAACCTCCCTACCCTCGACAGAAACGAACATATGTGTATGCGTACTTGGCCTGACCTAACTGTGATTTTCCTTTACTCGATAAACTTAGACTGGTAGGTGTTTGGGCAACAGACAGCTTCTGTAACCAGTAACTAACACATCAAGTACTCTTCACTAATCAAATCAACTAGCGTTGTGTCATCTTTCCAACAGGCGCCATAGCGCGATAGTACAAATGGGCTGTCATCTTAGTCAAATTCACTAGCTCGCCGTAATAAATTATTTGGCAAAATGCTATTTATTACATGCCACAATCTCTGGCGCCTAAGGCAACTACCCACCCATGCTCGCCTCTTTTTACCTGGTTTCCATGGCTAGGAGTGGAATGACACTCACACTCTGTCTGTCTCAAAGACAGACATACAAGACAGCTTGCTAGTAGAATGACTTCCCCCATTAGAACCAATCGAGGACAACGGGTGGGATCCACATTCAATTACGTGATTAGTGGGCTGTTATTACCGAGAGGAAACTGGTCCATGTTTATCCATTGTCTTGGAGACCAAGTTTCCAATTTTGGGTAATGGTTCCACCTGTCTAGTATTCGTTTCAATTCGAAAGGGACTTGTTTTGATGAAAGTTTCGTATAACAAGTACTACCCTAGAAAGAGGCCCCTCACCGAGCCCCAAGTGTTTCTATATTTCAAATCTCACACTGACCTTCATGACAAGGAACTAGTTGTTGAAGACTCGTAGAGGCTTGTAGTGGGGTGAAGTCCGTCTGACAAAAACGATAGACCCGTTTTTACACTGCTTTCGAGCCACATTCACGTTTACAGCGGGTTCCACTCACCTTCTCAGCTAACTGGAAAAAGTGGCACACCGAATGGCTGTTGATGGTGTCACAGCAGCCCACGACTGACAAAAACTCAGTTGCAGCCTCAAATTTGGGCCACGTGCACTCTACTCTCATCCATTTCTGTGAAACAAATCAGTTCTATGGCAGAATATGCTTCATGTCGACTTCAGGTATCGCCATCATCACTGTAGGCGAAGACCTTGGTATTGACACGCATGGTTCATCGCCATGCAGCCACATATCTACACTAGATGTACCGTGTGTGTCGCTGCGAACTTTGAACTTTCGATGTCAATTACACGTCAATAAGCCATCAACCTGTTCCTCTCGTTGTTGTTCGTTCTCTGCGGTTCAGGTTTTGTCCAAAGCTGCCGGCTGACTTGGTTACACGAGTCCATCAAGTTTACTTAACCGAGAGTTTCACCATATGCGATTTCACATATTTCCCATTGACGCGACATCACCCCACCACAAGCGCATCGGTTTGTGGTCACGGTAGTCGGCAGATGATTTCAGTACAAAACCGCGGTTGATATTAATGAGAGTTTTCTATGGTTCATTCGCATTTTATGCGCATTCGTTATGAATTCAGACGTGGTGGCTTTTAGAACATTGTCTGCGTCGGGTCGATAGATATCCTAATTTGTTTTTATTAGTTAAAACATTAGAGGTTCCGGTCCAAGACATCCCATCAATTTCGTCCATCTAGGGCTCGCTTGAGTTTACTACTCATATTCAAGTAAGAATACTTGTCGAAACCGTCAAGATATACTAGAAAATACTACTTTCTTATAAGTTGGCGTTTGACTACCACCAGGACAATTGGGAGTCAATTATCCGACTACACATTGTTCCTTTGTATACAGTCTGCCCTGTTAATTTATTTTCCCTGTTATGAAAATACTTGGGCTGAATATAAAAACACCTTGATGTAATAGGACAGTGAATTTTCCGGTACTCCTACCGCTGGGTTGATCTGTGGGATGCATTCGAGTCGTGGATTGACTGTCGTCTCTGTTCAGTTATCCAGATGACAGAGCACTTATGAAGCCATTTTTCCGCAGTGGCCGAAAGTGGCTTGTCAAATTCTTTTGGAAGTCCTGTTCCATCCTCTCTGATTCAAGATGAACTGGTGTGATGTCACATTCGCCCTGCCGAATGGCTAAAAGCACACAAAGTTGTGATGTCTAACACACTATTCTTTTGGAGTGTCATGGCAATCTAACTACCAAACCCAACTAACCATCTAACTGTCTTCACTTCACTGTTTCACTCTTTTATAAACCTAACCAAATTCCAACCAGAGTTCAGCGCATACACTAAACCGAAGCTCTGTTCCCTCGGTTGATCACTGTTTCGTTTGATCTGAATAGTTCGCTTCTACATTATTCTGTATGTTGATTGGTCTACCATATATGACATCGAAAACGAATCTATTCGTGCATGTGGTCGTTTAATTTGGTCTCGCTAACCAATCCTTTCAGTTAGTGAGTTGTACGAACCGGTTGCTTTCAATTTTGAGCAAAGAATGCTATCGTCTAGTCCAGTACATGCTACGGTTTGAACTTTTGACCAAAAAAAAAAATCGTACCGACATAAGAACGGCTGATGTTTCTTGTCGAAACTCCGAACAACCTAAATCCTTTCGGAATTCAGTTAAAACCCATTTATTCAACAAAGTATGTTTGGAAGTGGCTGTAATTTCTCGCAAACTTGTAAGGGTTACTGTTAGAAACTTCGTTTTTTCCAGTGTTATCAGCGTTAAAAGAATATTTTTTTGACGATGGTGAAAGTTTAGGGGGCTGTCTTGATAGTTGTACTGAACTTTAACACCTAAAGTGTCAAACTAAAGAACTGAAACACAAACGACTAGATTTTGGACATTTCTCTGAAGGTCATGACATCGGTTGTCTCGTTTTGGACCTGGTAGTAGTGGAACTTACCTGTGCTAACTTCCTCGACGTTTTGTCTATTATCGAACATTTCATCTCAGCCCATCTCACTAACAGTATCTTCTGAATCAACCAAAACTGAGTGAAAGTGGATACTTCAAGGTTATCATCCGTACGTGACATGAGAAAGAACGTGCTTAGTTGGTCGAACCACAACAGCAATTTTTTGTCTGACCTGATTTCCCGACTTTCACACAACCTAGTGTGATCTGTAGAGCAATAGTAAACCGTACTTTCGTAGCTTCTGGGACCCCATAACTCCTTTATTTCGGGTTTATTTCGTGGATTATAGACGATGAAAGACCCAGTCTTGGAGACCCCTTGCATAAAATGCTAACAAAAAGCAAACAGTATAGAAACACGATACATCTGGGGTGGTTTGTTTAGGTGCATGTTAACGCGAGTCTTGAAATGTTGGAGATTACGTAATGGGGAAATAGCTAGTGTGATGAATGACTCTAGAGTTTGAAGAAAAGAGGAAGCGGAAAGGTCAGTTCGACGGTGGAGAAGAGTGACCTGGATGGGATACCCTGAAGTATGAAGACGGGGGTGTTGCTGTAGAGAGCTTGGGGAGAAGGAGCGGCAAGTGTTTTCTTAGCACAGCGTCGTCTGCGCCAAGAGCAATAGAATAGAGTTAGGGAAGCTATATCTCGATGGAAAGTTGCGGTCGAAGGTTTGTTGTTTTAGGAGGTAGTGGAAGCGAGACAAATAACCTTCTGATAAGAAGAGGATAGAAGGATAAGAAGACGTAGTCTCACTCCAATCATGACAACAGTATTCTCGGATAAGGTGAGAGCGTAGGCCAAATTCGATCCAAATTACTGGAATTCCGGTTTGCAACTATCGAGAGATGAACGATCAAAAAGGGGAAGTGATGCGTGGTTGACAGGGCGGACTCTACCCCGGAAGTGAAAAAAGCGAGATAATACGTATCTGTAAATTAAGAAGACCACTGATGAACCAATTGTTTTCGGATCAATACTTATCTAATGGTTACATAGTTAAAATAGTTGGTAGTTGATCAGGTGACATACATCCAATGAAATTCAGTTGCCAGCTCGGCTAACAGATCAGCAGCCACCCGTCGAACTAGCAATAAATGCTTCAGAAAATCGCCGGTGGAAACAGTTATGAAACGGGTTAAGATCATTCCAACACAGAAATAATGTATGGGCAACTAGCCGACGGATAGACTAAAAGGTCAAATCGCGTCTGTATGACTTATGTGTGTGTGTGTGTGTGTTACGTGTAGGTTTCACAGGACCATGGCAAACTAAGCGTTCGCGCAAAACGCTTCTTGTGCCACAGGGCTGGGATTGTGTGGGATTCTTACAACCGCTTCAGCCATGGCCGGGTAAAGCCTCTGTATTGACTTCGGCAACCTGTACGCGACTCAGTATATGTGACGCGAAACCCTTCGGTAGGATTAACAACAGGGCTTGTGTCCACTAAGTGTGAGACAACGGCACTTTTGGTGACTCTTTTGGTAATCCAAGAAGTAATGTGTTTTCGTACTCTGCCCAGTCGTTTACCCAACACTTTTTGGAGTACAACAGCAAATGTACACAACCATTCGTGAAATACGTTTGCAAATAATTCGGTTTTAACGGTAAACTCAACTGAATCCCAGCTGTACCTTTCGTGTATTATATTCTTCAACTGAATATGCTGCATAGAGGCCGTCTCATGTTTCATTTTCGACGGTATTCGAGGCATTGTAGTACGTTTTCCTGACGGAACACAATACACATAAGATTGGTAAAAACTCATCGACAGCTCCCGACCGGTTTCGCCCTCCTTCGGCACATCAGATAGGCGCTTCCCCGAGTTCCTGTTAACCTTATGTTCATAAGTGGGAGATTCGGTTGAATCCTTCATTAGAACCATTGTAATTTGCAAATGAATGCATTCCGCTAATTGCATACGATTCGGCGTTCAACCAGAACACCGCATCTACATGATGAGTAGCAAAACTGGCCGTTGGTTGTCGATGAGTTTTCTGCAACTTTATGAGTAGTATGTTCCATCAAGAAAAAATGCACATCCATGTTTTGGGTATAGACGGAGATCTTATTGAAGAGAATGTTGGCAGCTCAGGTCGCGCAAATGATCGTTGGTTCCTTCGCTGAGCTAGGTAATTTGATTTCAAATGTTTCATCGCCAATCGAGGTGGCACCATCGATGCGTTGTTGGGGAGCAGCGCATCATGGTCAATGATTTTGCCTTTGCGTTTCAATTTTACCATTCTGTTGTCAGTTAATCAGGTGCACCGAGATGCTGCTGAAAATGTACACTGCAATGAACTATAAACAGGCCATCCTAGAACGCCTCTGCTTTAAGCAAGAGCCTCGTTGGCGCACAACCGTAAGCCAAATTTCCCGACAACCCAGAAAAGTGTGTTCACAACCATTCTGGTATTACGTTTGACTCTACGCTGCCTGGAGTTTTATCCCTAGGACCTGAATTTTGCTATTGACGTTAACGTCGGGTGGATAAAATAGAAGTTGGTGTGTGGTTTTTTTTGAATTTATGTTCGGATTGTCGTTTTAGTTCCTACTGTAGACGCCAATCCAGAGCGACTCGAATTTGATCTTGTTCATTGCAGCTAGCAATACATTCCTCCAAAGACACTACATAAACTGCCTTTGACAAATACTCACTTGGACGTCCTGAAGACATTCTGAATAAGGCAAGATGTTATGCTGACGAGGACAGACAAAGGAGCCGGGATAGGGGTGATTAATAAGATTGTACACCACAATAAAATGATGTCTGTACTTAGTGACATGTCTAAACCCAACCAAGACAGGGTACAAAGAGATCAGAGAGAAGCTGAAAGTGAGCTTACGAACAGTTTGAAACGCTTGACAGCCGGATGAACCATATGCTACATTCGACCATCTTGACCCTACCGGCTCGATGGTTTAGACGCCGTACGGTTTTCCAAACATACGCAAGAAAGATATGCCTTTGTGATCGGTTCTAGATATGAGCAGCTCTCCTTACCGTGTAATCGCTCAATGGCTAGTAGACATGTTAGAGCCTGTACGTCTCCGTATCTGTCAACACAGTCTCCCTGACACCCTTGAATTCGCTGAACTGACAAAATCTGTTAATGTGAACTCTAACTGTATGTAGTCCCTCGATATCACTTCTCTCCTCACGTTTGTACAGAAACGGAAATCCTTATTTGCGATTATATTGATTCGTCGGGCGTCACACTCCAAATCCCTTGAGGGGATTGTTTTTCACTGTGCCTTCAATGTACAGTTTTTCCTTAACTGAACTTTTTACCGACAAACTGATGTAGGTGTTATCGCATCCCCATTAGGATCCAGTATCGAGTGATTTTTTCACGGGTATGCTTGAAGGTGACAGACTGAAAGATACTATTGAACGTGTACATTTGTACAACAGATATGTGGTTAATCTTTCCCCAATTGAGTCCAATAATGATAAAGTGAACAGTCTCTTGACTGTGTTTACTCAAGCTCATCCGTCTACACAATCCACGTTGGCATCGGAAACAGATAATATGTTTCATTTCCTGGATGTTGGTTAAAACATCTACCGAGGTCAGTTTATGGTAAGTTCATTTGGACTGGTCGGTACACGAACTTCAACAGCTTCGTACCTCTGAGACAAAAGCGGAATTCGATACGTACACGGCGGAAGCCGCTGCACGATCCTACACAATCCAGTCCTGTGTCACCAGAAGCGCTTTGTGCAAGCGTTTAGATCAGCTTGGCCCTGTGGAACCTACACCTGATGCACATACATACATCCACACATGCATACATACATACACTAGTCACACAAGCACTGCGTAACCTTTTATTCTACCCGTCAGCTGGTTGTCCATACATTATTTCCGTGTCGGACGAATCGTAACTTGTAACTCTCCCACCAATTTTTTTCCTGTATTAACTATGTAATCATTAGATAATTAATGACATGTAGACAAGATCCCGAAGGCACTTTTTACGTCAGTTGTCTTTTTAATGATATTATGACAACATATCAACAAGTACGTAGTTGGGACATATGAAATGAGCGAAATCGGAATTTCTGGCTTTGAGGCGCCAATTTCATAGGGCTTGTACTAGTTGGGCAGGGTATTTCCCTTCAGCTGAATTCCATCCGGTCAGCTCGCCAGAACTGTGCTAGCTAGATTTGTTTGTGGATCCTATCCGGTAAGGTGAAGTGAACTAGCAAAGTGAATCTCTTGAGTCCTTGGGAAGCTTCGGACTAACAACCTTCCGGGCAGGTTTCTGAACTTTACCAGTCAGCTTGTTACTGTTGGATTGAACTGCATTTAGGCAGCATATGGCCCCACTAATTCTCTGACTTTCCATTAAAAAAGTCGGTTTTTATTTTCGCTCCTTCTTCTGTTACTTGTCCTATATCCCTTCGGGTTTGGACAATATTAGCAACGGTTGAGAGCCATGCAAACTACATTGAGACACTATTCATTTTTTGTCTTTCTTTACTCCGACTGAATTGCCACCATCATTCCTACTAATATGCTTCAGATTTACGTTCGCTACCTCTATCGAGTTTGCGTTCAATAAGGCATGTTTCATTTCGTAGAGCTCTATAATCCTAAGCACAATCTAGTATCCTTCGTTCTAAACGTCTTTGTCGGTAATCGGTTAATCCATAGTCCGCCTGCCTCATCGTGCGTAATCCTTTGGGCTCGGATCTACATATTGGCTTTCAAGTCGCCGTTCTTACTCACCCCCCCCCCGATCTGGTTGTTTGATGCTTGTGTTTTTGAGCGGCTTTCATAATTTATATCCTATGTTACGCTGAATAATTAATGAAGCTCTTTTGTCATTGACTAATGGGAATCCGGTCGTTTATGTTTTTCTCTGGTGTGGAGCTACGCGCGACTGCTTCGCACTTGAGAGTTCTAACTGCCGTGCGGTATTCCATCGAAATGAAACTAAATCTGTATAGGATACTTGGGCTCTCCCATATCCTCCTACCAGCGATTCGTTTGTCCGCAGCCTATTTGTGCAATACATGTGTCCCTGTATCCTTTACCATCCGCAAGTTGACAAGTACGTACACACAGATGTCGACAGTTTAATCACGTTTAGGCAGTCGAAGATGGGCTGATTGATTAACTTCGGAAGGTGAACGTAATCGAATCTCTCCGAGCTAGTAAGTAGTCAACTGTAGTACCTCGGAAGGGACAAGAGGTACGAAAGTTGTTCATTCACTTAGTCAATAGGACAGGATAATAACATTCCACCTACTTGTTTTAAACGCAGACTGCGTTAAGTTTGTCTTCAATTCCGGTTTATTCGAAAGTTGGGATGATTGTTATGCAAATGTCCTCTCTAAACTGTCCGGAGGATAAGCCATCATTCATGAACGGCATGTGTGTCTGCATTAAAAGCTGTTGCCTTGCTTTTCATGGACACCTGACATAATCCAAACGTAGTGCAGTGCTTCTCAACACAGACTGGTTTGACTGGCTTAGCGGAATTCTCTACTGAAATTGCAGAAATAGACCGATCAATTTGGATTAAATCACTTATCCACCTTTTTCACATTTGTCCATCCCTTGGGGGACCAACCAAAAAGGGCTTCGGTTGAGTGGTCTCCGTAGTGGGGTAGACTGTAATGTTTAAGGGTGTCCATTGAATCGGCATCGCTTCAACTTGCTGATCGACCGTAACCTATTCTCTTGGGAGCGGGGACATTTTGTGTTATCCACTCATTGAACCTTTTTCATTGAGCTTTTTTCATTGTTTTTCATTCCCCTGTAATTTAGGACAAATACGTGCTGGTTAGTCACATGATTCGGAGCAAAGCTGGCCGTTCACGGCAAGTGGTTGCAGTAACCGGGGACGGAACCAATGATGGTCCGGCATTGAAACGCGCCGATGTCGGGTTCGCCATGGGCATTGCCGGTACAGATGTTGCCAAAGAAGCTTCGGATATCATTCTTACGGATGATAACTTCTCGAGCATTGTGAAGGCTGTAATGTGGGGGCGCAATGTGTATGACTCCATCACAAAGTTTCTGCAGTTCCAGTTGACGGTCAATATGGTCGCTATCGTTGTGGCTTTTGCTGGTGCCTGTTTTCTGGATGTAAGTCACAGACACCTTTTTCTGAAGCTTATCGTTCAACAGGGTACCTTTGTAAGCCTTGTTTGCAGGTGTCCGTGAGAGTCATATGACTTGATATCGAAGGTCCCTTTGTGTCCGGTGGCCTGTTAGCTGGTTTTGACGCAAATCTCGACGTCCATTTCTCCATCCTGGTATTTGTAGCTTCCGGAACACATTTCACGACAACTTGGGTGAAATGTATTGTGCACAAGCTACCATGGATATTAGAACCTGCCGTGTTTCGGTAGCCAACTCGTCTTTGAAAGGGGGACCTTGCACGTTCATTTCTCACTGCATCCTCCTCTGAGTACTCCTTCTCTCAAGCTTCTGAACACTTCGGGGATTTCGACTTTATGTCGCATTTGGTGATTCCAGTTACATATTCACTTCCAGTTGACACAGAAACCCTAACCGAGTGTATTGCATTCGACATTCCGGTTGATAGATGGTAATTACCGGGGCAGTAGACACCCGTTGTGCCCTCTGGTCTGTTTGAAATAACCAATCCAATAGGCTGCTGAAGCTTAGCGCCTAAAGTTTGATGGAAAATGCGAGTGAAATTTTCATGTGCTACATGCCGATTAGATAGATGTCCATTTCAATGTGGCGGCCAGAATGATTTTGGTCAGTCACTCCGCTTTCTAAGATATAACAACGCACAACAATTCATTTGTTTCTCAAGGCCAACCTAATAAGCCTGAGCGACCCGTGACTTCTGTGGTCGTCGGTATGTTGTATCTCACGCGGCCTGAATTAGACTCGAACCCTGAGCCGTGGGTATCGATTACAGGCTTTTCTCACCTATTTTTCAGCATACCTGATTAGTTGTGTGATCTAGCGGACTCCGATTAACTGGAGGATCACTCTGGACGAGTGCGCGCAGGCCCACCTCTTAACTGAGGGCCGCGCACTGGACATCCGAACATATCGTCTCAGCCCGCATTTTCAGTCCATCTAAATGCAGGAGAACAACCTGCTAATCACTGAAAAATACATTTCATCCAGCTACCAGATATAAATTGGATTATGTGTTGACTACCGTCTTGTAAGAACCCTTAGCCTATGCAGTCGGTCTGTAGTGCTCTGGCTGCTGCTCCGCATGGTTATATTCCGTTCATTACACATTTTAGTTGGTCAGTTTTGTCAAATGTCCTAACAACAGTTTGTCTATCGATCGATTTCCCTAAATCCATCCGTCATTCTCTACGGTCCAGTCTGAGCGACGGCTTAGACTCAGTGCAGAATGTTTTGTTTTTGCAGACGGTTGGCTGTTCACTGAATCTGTTCTGTCTGGTGCAACAGTCCCTAGCTGTTTCTAGCATCTTACGATTTCATGGGGATATCTATCTTGCTTCGACCCGAACTAACACTATCTTGCCTATAACGTGTTTACGGGTTCATTTTGCTTTTTTCATTCTACAGGACAGTCCATTAAAAGCCATTCAAATGTTGTGGGTTAACTTGATCATGGACACATTGGCCAGTTTGGCTTTGGCCACTGAACAGCCTTCGATGGAGTTGTTGGAGCGTGCACCCTATGGTCGTAAACAACCTCTGATCAGTCGCCAAATGGCTAAGAACATTCTTGGCCACGGATTTTATCAACTAGCCATCATCTTCTTGCTCTTGTTTGCTGGTGAGTCCCCATTTCGGCTATCTGCCTCTTACAAGAATCCTGACCTCCTCAACTATCTCGATTCTCATCGTTTTCGATGTGGTATAACAGGGAATACTGAAAGACAAGGTCTGATGAGATAATGGAACAAATGTATGTTCGGATGCCAAGATGACCAGCCTCATGATACCTTCCGTCGTTATCTAGACTCATCAGATAGACCGGATCGGTGTGGTTACCCTTTGGCCGATGGTTATAAGCTGTTGACCATCAAGAAACAGTTTGATTGATGTGGATTCTATCAACTTCTAGTGACGGTTTTTCCCGCACTTTGCCTACTTCAAACAAGTTGTATGTATGTGTTCGTGTTCACGATGTGGACGCACCTTTCGGTCCGGCTGTATCTGGAGGTTTTTAATGCTGAGAGCCGAGCTGCTAACCGGAGAAGGACTGAGATTCTTTCCTGTTTGACTATAGTAGGTTACGTGTGAATAGTATACCATAAAATTATAGCTTTCCGTCAATAGGCCAAGTATAGCGTAGTTTATGGTGTCCTTTGACAGTCGTCGCTTCTGTACGGGACGACTATGGGCTGGCAGTTGAAGATTCCGGCGTGAATTTTTTTCTCCTCCTTATAAGTCCGGGATATTCATCTCTGTGGTCTACAAATAAACGTGCCAGTCGAGTCTGGTATCAGAATAATCAGATGATCAACGTTTCTGTTCCTTTACTATATGACGTGACAAGAATCGGAGAAGCTCATCCTAACTTCCTTGTCTGCGCTGATCAACCCGGATTGTTTTGGTTAGCTGATCACTTGCTAAGGCGGGGCTTCCGAAGTTTCATGTCGTTGTGTGGCTGCTTATGGACACTGGAGATAATGTTCTTTCGAACTGGTTGATTGTGTTGGGTTATCTCTGTTTTACGAAGGGCCGTCTCCCACATACACAAACCAGTTACTTCCAGCATCAAAGAGTTTCATTTATATTTTCCCGACGTCTCATTATCTACAACCAAATAACATGATTCTGGCAGCTCTCCATCACCGGCTTAACCAAACACGGCAGTATCGCCACCATATGTTGTGTTACCTCGACGTTTCACAGACTAAAATAGGGGAATACGCCAGATTTGTGTGAGTGAATTTCCTCCCACCTGCTCTTTGCAGCGATCTATCTTGATTCCTATGTACTTTACCGCCCCACCCTCGTTATCCACTAACTTGCCTACTTCCATGATGTCACGCGTGTTTTCTAATGGACTACTGTTTATTTATCCTAATGTCGACGGCGACGCTTTTCATTGATGGACTGTGGATTACACTAAAATACCAGCTCCGTTTTCGTGAGTATTGATTTATTGGATATGCCTTATTGAAAACTACTCATAGGGTCGCCTATTAAACCATTTTTGGAGCAGCCGATCAGTTCAAAGCAATGAACATAATGATGTCGTCACGATTGAAGGGTCCATATTGTTCCAAATAAACACATGCATATGATCTCCTCCAAAGTCCGCTCCATTCACTTGGCACATTCGATAGACAGCCTGTGCGAATGACTTTATAGCGCCATCTGTTCACATGGAAGTCATAAAGATATGTAGCGATAAACATGCCTGTTCTCGCCCCGCTCGTGATTTTCCAACTGTTACAAAACAGTGTTTTGAGACTGCTGACACCAGGCAACATCACGATCGGGGCATCCACCACAGTGCAATGATCAGCAGATTTTCCGTGTTTCCCCATTCGCGACAGTCTTGTTTCGTTATTGAATTCTTTGTTTTGCACATTTCTCAGTCCTTTTGTTCAACAACCTAGTGAATCACTTTATGGATAGTCCTAACGTGCACCTAACTGTTCAGCCTAATGACGCACTATTGTCTTCTGTACTGATCAGCAATCATAAACTGAATGGCGCCTCAAGTGACAACACCAGTCTGGTCTGTAAGGTCTGTCATATTCCATAGTGGCGCAGGCTATTCAGAGTCCAAAAGGCTGCGTGTCTATAATATGCGTCATGCTGGGATTATTAGAACACAGCTACGCGAGTTTTGAAAGGTGACCGTAGATTTATCGTGTTAATCTATCAAACCGACGGGTGTAGATGTGGTCTGATATGAATGAGCTGGAAGTCTGTAGTTGCTCCCCTCGAGAATGTGATCAGGTCGGGTCTCAGGAAGCGTTACTCTACCATGGTTACGCCAGAATGTGATCCGTTGGTTACTAGATCTGGCAACCACCCCTCCCCCCCCCTCGTAATCGGCCAAACACCGGCTTGCACCATTGTCCTCATCCGCAATTAGGAAATCACCTCAAATGGAAATATTTTTCTTGCCAGAGAGATTTTGCCGCCGCAGCAAAATCTCACATTTTGGAGGCTTTTTTCAATGTCACGCTGTTTGTCTCCATTTTTACGACAGGGCGCTTTTTGAAACTTTTACAATGTGGAAATTAGTTCGCTATTCAGTTCGTAACTTCACACATGGTGTTTTGCGATACAACAGGCAATTGGTAAGGACCTATGGTAGTCCACGCCACAGATCCTCAGTACGTATTCAGGGACTTAGATTGCATCAAGTACGTATGAAATCCATTTGTACAACATATGCTAGGATGTTCAAAGCAGTTAGTCAGATGAGGCACGTGATCCAGGAGTTGGTGTTTTCTGGAGACTTTGAGTGGCTGGAAAAAGGTTGGTTTTTTCTCAGTTTAGAAACCACAGTGCATGTCTGCCAAGAATGGGTTTATGAACTTGTTTCTAGTGTACTGAATCGGTCCTATCCCCGATTTCCACTCATTCGTATTTAGTGAAGACTGTCAGATCAGCAGCTGGATGAAGGATAAAGTGTTTCGGCCTGGGCAGCTGAAGTTCTGATGTGGTCTGAGCATATACGTGTCACTTTTGCATAATTGAACTTGGAACACATTTTCACTCAATCCTGTTGACTCCACCACTTTCCAGGCCGTGGTGGGAATTTACCGAGTGTGACACCTTTGTTTGTGCTTGGGACATCAACACTCATCGTTGTGATTGAATCCTCGTTTACGCCGATCTCAGTTGGCTGTCAGCTTTTAACAATTATTGATGTGGAAAATCCAATGTCGTACACATATTGAGTATAAAAACTTGAAAGGCGATAAGCTTGGAGCTGGAACTGAGATTTCAGATTTTAATGAAACAACTTTGTTGGCCGGGGGTTTATCATAGGTAGAATCTAAGATAGCCCAAGGATTGATGCATTAGCCGTTGGCCGAAACGCCCTCAATTCTCATTCCTGCCATGTATTTTTAGTTGTTCTTGTCTGAGCATCAGTGGTCTTTTGTGGCTTACTTTTCCATCATACCACCGTTCCAATACAAATGTCCAAACCTTATTTCGGACTTGCGTAACGTCTATCTCACACCCAAAAACGATGTGCACAAACTCGATTTACTCAAGTACCTGATACAGATGAGTACGAATATTCGCATTGGTGGGTGCATAGAGGAGAATCCCTAATTGAAGAGCCACTTGTTTCACGTTTGTCTGGATGCCCGATTTTAGTAGAACTGGTCAATTCTACCTGCAACTTTTTCTTTTATGATGACTGGTTTTTTGAAAACAATCCTCAGTAGAAGAAGCCTTTATGAAACTCTTTTTGACTCCATGGAATAGGCCTCAGGACCTCTAGTCTAGGAGCCACGTAATTAGTTGAATTTGACTTTTGAACGTAGCATCAAGAACACCCGACAAGACGGCCATAACAGACCTGGCTAGCCAAATTTTTAGACCATCCTTTTCCTAAGGTCAAGCGAGCATTTGCTTGGACCGGCAGGCTGCATGAAATGCTGCTACGTCCGGATTTTGGCGACTCTTGACATGGGCCATTCAACCACAATCAACTAAATTTCGTCTTCGGCTAAAACGACAACAATCATCGTATAGACGTATTACACTACTCATAAGACTGCTGAAAACTCTTATGAGTAGTGTAATACGTCTGCACACGTATCACGATATCTCGAATATCGTGCCAACTGAAACATGAGGCGGCCTGGTGCAGCACATTCAGTTGCTTAACTGCATCATAAACGAGAGATTCAGCTGGGTTTCAGGTGAGTCTCCCGTCAAAACCAAATTTGTATGCAAATGAGTGTGTTTCGCTGACAACTATCATTCTTACATCACAAATGTGAACGAAATCGACCATCCGTTTTTAATAGGACAGATCCAAAATTGAACGATTGTTATGCATCCCTAAGCAGATGGTACCAGGATGTTCCTGGTGAAGTACACATACTTGCGACGTGTTCTATTTTTTCACTCACACTCCCTTGTTTCTTCTGCTTGCCATCTGTTTGACTGCTGTTGGGGTTGACAGATGACTTTTCTTGTATCAACACCTTGATAGCACGAGTTGTTTCCCCATTCGTCTTGTTGACGCTTGTTTGAAGAAAACTATATCCTTCCTTGTACTCCGATTCGAGTGTTTGTTGTTTTCCTACCCATCCCCCATCGTCCCCGAGCAGCTGGAATTTGGCCTTGGGGTTGATAGGGTCGTCTATTATCTTACCGCACGTATGCTTCTCGCACACTTTAGGTGAGACATTCATTGAAGTGGACAATATGAGCGGAATCAAAGTACATGAGCCTACGCAACACTTCACTCTGATCTTCAACGCACTGGTCATGATGACTTTGTTCAACGAGTTCAACGCTCGCAAGATCCACGGTCAACGAAATGTGTTCAGCGGATTACAGCGCAATCCACTGTTTGTCATCATCTGGTTCGCCACCTTCGTGCTCCAAGTGCTGCTTATCCAATTTGGTTCGTACGCATTCAGTACGGCACCGCTTACTGCTGACCAATGGCTTTGGTGCTTGTTCTTCGGCGTTGGCGAGCTTGTCTGGGGTCAGGTGAGTTATGCTGCCGAATTTTACGTCCCATTTTTGGTTTCAGCCATATTCACAAAGGACGAGTATGTCTGTTTTTGAACGTGTGGCTCATCCACCTCATCCACCCCTAACCAATACCGCTGTCCAACATGAACAGTAAATATGGATGACATATTCCATGAAATTTTCATTAAAACATTTTCCTAACGTTATTTAGGTATCCGCTATGTTCACCTATTGACTATGTGTCCGAGATTTGCTCATAAAAGCTGTGTGCGGGGCTTGGACCCACATAGAACTGAACTCATGTCTAATTTCTGTTCATGCTTTATCATGTTTATTCAGCAAAGTGTAGACAACCGTTCTAGGTTATGCATGCCGGACGCGCCCCATGTACTACAGCGCAGCCGTAGAATTCATATCACATTGATGTACAAGTAGTGTCGTTGCGGATTCATGTTGTTTTTGCGACCAAACGGATCCACATTATACGTGTGAGCCTAATCAGAATGTGGAGCAGCTGGGTGCATCTAGAATGCATCTGAGAGTGAAATTTAGATGTACTCTGAAAGAGGTTATGAATCCCGTCCAAAGACTTTTATCGAGAGTGAAGCGTCGAGCTGTGTAGCCAAAGCCCTGTCCCACAGTTTGACGGGCTGATCGGAGGTACATGATCCGAAATGGATTGCATTCAAATCCTCACACCCTGCTTGTTGACACGGCGGATGGAAACTTCGTAACTGAGACTTCAACAGACTCTGTCACGTCACATATGTTAAAGGTATTCTCTTCTCGGACAACTAGTAAAAATGTTTCCACAGATACTGTCACTTGCACACGAATTTGGTTTTGACAGGAGACTCAACTTGATCCAACTGCATCTCTCGTTTCTGCTGGCCCGCTGTCGAAGAGTTTCCAGCAACCTTATGAGTAGTGTGTTACGTTTAGATATAGTGATAAAAAGGTATTTTCTATCCTGGTAATGCCTTCAGTGCTCTTCGGGAGCGTGAGTCATTTGTTTATATTACCATGATTACGACTTGAACTAACAATCCATATCGCAGATTATAGCTGTGCCGCGATTGGCCGCGACATATGTGCATATTTCAGTTCAATCCTATTTCCAGAAACAGACACCGTAAACCCTCTGAGGCCGAAAATGGTCCGTACAAGACTTGATTGAGCCGCTTTCATGTATGACTTCGTGGAGTTGATTGAATGTTTTTTTCCAGTGCTGCCTGGTTGTGACCAGAGCTGTCAACTAAGTACCATGCCTAGAAGTGGCGGGAACAGGTTCCACTCGTTCACGGCACGAAAACTATCTCAGTTATTTACTTTTTATGGTATTCCCTTTTGGATTCTAACTTCCACAATTTAACGCCGGACGCAGTCCTTCGTCCTGGTTCGCTGAACAAGCTGAAAATCCATTTTGTCCCCTCCGTATTGCAGTGTCCACACAATCTTCATCGGCACCACTTTACCGATCCTTTTGTTCGACCAGTCGGTCACTGACGATTTTTCGCCCTTAATTCTACAGCCCTTTTCCTCGTAGGAAGTTCTAGTATCTGTCGTAAAACGACACTCCGATAGATTCTCAAAATGATTCTATATGGTCTCCTAAAGTGTCTCGATCGAATTCCGAAGGTAACTCGAGAGGAAGCTAGTGTGACACCCACTGCATCCCCTTAGGACATCCTCAATTAATATCGCGTTACTTTTGAAGGTCTACGGAACCACTTTAGGATTCCGAACAGGACATCCCAAGAACCCCACCGAAGCACTTCATGTAATACCTCCGGAATTATTAGCATGGAAAGAAAGTAGAATCCATTCTCTTCGTTGTTGCTACCTGTTTGAATTTAGTTACTTGATCTAGAAAAACGATTCATTTCTCTAGGTCTGGATCATAATCCAATGGGTTTTTCCCGTTTCCCACGAATGAGCTGACGCGGGTGTTATATTAAACTATATTTCATCTCACGGACGATTACTGAGTTACTAGACCCCTTGAACGGCCTGTCCTATCAATTGTGCCTGTAAGAAGGTTTTCCCGCTCGGCAGCTTGTCACAAGTGACTCATTAAAAAGTCGTACCTACTCGGTAAGCCTCAGTTAGCTGAACTCTGTGCTGGTCACTAGCCTCCGCGATGACCTCCTTCAAGGCTGCATGATTTGCGGAATTTTTCATAAGTCCATTTCAAATCCTCGGTTATTTAAAATACCCTTGGATTCCTCCTAGCTCTGCCTTCTTACCACTTGTGTTTCTGTTGTGTTTGAATTATTCTCAGGTTATGAACAGTGTACCGAATGCCGTTATACCAAAATGCACTTGTTGTAAGCGGAAAAAGCCTGAAGAAGAGCCTGCCGAAGGAGCCGGAGAGGAGGAAGAAGAGGAAGAGGAAGCTGACGAAGATAGGATTGGTCATTTGCCAGCTCCGACAGAGATGGCCTTGGGTGGGAAGATTCTATGGGTCCGTGGTGTGACCCGTATTCAAACTCAGGTACGTCGACAATGGTCACTTTCGCTGAGCCACTACATTATCGTTTCTCCGATGCATGTAACAAACCTAACGAGATCGCCAATTTTGGGACAGCTTGTCTTTTCCAGAACACCGGTGGTGAAGTGTTACCTCTGTAGCGTCGCTACTATTATTTTGCTTCATCCTTCGTCTTCCTGCGTCTCATCCCACCCTGGTCTTGTAGATGCAAGCTGTAAGTACTCTCGCACGACAAACCCGAGTTTCAGTATGTCAAGATCTACGTTCGCCTCGCTATGTTAATCTTGTTGTGTTGTGCATATATCCCCTTAGCGACGCGTCCACTTCACTTTACTTCACATTCGCCCCATCCTGGCGAAATGTAGCCGATGACGTCATGGTTTATGGGATTAACAGAAAATGGCCAAATGTGGAATAAAAAGTTCCGGTTATGTGATACTCTGACCTGCATCGTGCGCGGCAGCTTCTCGTCGCTTGTCATTTGTTTCAGATTACATGAGTGTCGCATGTTTGTCTGTTCATTCTCGTAATTTTTCGCACAAACACCATAGTGTTGCGTGCCAGCTCGGCACAATATGCCATCTCAGGTCGTAGCCATGCACGCCTAGTCCTCACCGTCGTTGTCCGGTGTTACTCCGCACTTGAATGTGTGATGTGTGTATGTGTGTGCCTGTCTATACGTGTACGCCTATCCTTTCTGAGGCATGGCAACATGAGCTTTCTGCGTATCAGTTTTACCTTACTTTTTACGTGTTTTGGGAGTAACACTTGTGTCTTCGGTGTTCCCCGCCATAGTACGGAAAGTTAAGTTGTCATAGGGAGCACTATTCGTAACTGGCTTCTCCCAACCCGATGCACTTTCACCATATCGGTATGTACCACCCCACCCACTCACCCTAATGCAATAACCCCTTCTGCAGAGACTAATCCTCAAAACGTCTGTGAGCTCCTAGTACCTAATCAGTAGGAGGTTCTTATGATCGATCCTCCTAACGGGTTCCAAGAAGCCACCAAGATGAAATGGATAGTTGGCCTCCTAAAAGGGCGGTGTTTTTTTCTGAGAAGAGGCTCACATTGACTCCGGAGCGGAGGAAGACGCCGTTATCGTCTTTCAATGGGGTAGCCTCTCCTGGGGAAATCGTTCCATTTCCTCATTGTCTAATATTGTATCGGAGTTCAACACACAGTAAATGCTGGAACGGAAGGCACAATCTTGAAGTCTTCCGTACTAACCTCATTTGAATAAGCTAGATTTTATTGAAGCCTGTTTACTGGTTTGTCGTGAGTGAGCCTAGTACAGTACTCTCTTAATCTAACGAACCTCCTTGTGACAACCGTCGGTAATGCGACCACGTGGACCTGCACGGCATTCACAAATGTTGGGCCCTTCGTCCACCGATATCACGGCCGAGTTAAATCGCTCGGCATTTCCAAGGTCATAATAAAGAAGGAATACTGTAGGAAATTTAATCAAATTGGCGGGTTTATATAAGTAGGTTACATTCCTTGGGTGTGGCAAAACTGCTTTGATTTTCAGTCCTTTTGATTTTTTGAGTTTAAAGAGCGGTCTAATCCACATCCAAGTGGTTTCCTGGAGATGATTGTGGATTCAAATGTGTGCGACCTCATAAACACTTATAAATTGTCAATCACTCTCCCCTTGATGATCTGTTCGCATGTTGAACGCGAATTTAGAAGAAACAAACGTATTAGGAATGTACTCACTGTCAGGAAGAAGTGATTTCTAGAACAGTGTAATAATAATAATCGTTCAGCTGTAACACCCTTTCGGTGCCTAGCTGTCATGCCAACGTAAGGAGGCACGAGGGCTGGGATACTGCCAGGTTGCCCAAGTCTAGACAGGGGCAGTCGAGATGCTGCGGTTGGGTTCGAACCACGGACCTTCCGGTCCGTAAGCTGGCGCCTTAACCACTGAACTATCTCGAGCCCAGTAGAGCAGTGTAAGATTGTCTTACCACTCCAGTTTGCCAACCTCATCCATACGGTCGTTACAAAGATGAAAGAGTAATGTTTGTACATTTTTCGTCACCACGACAGACTACTTCCCCTCATTAGTGCTATTTCCCGCCATCTTACATCTATTTGACCCCGGAAGGTTCCTTCGTCTCTTTGATCTTTAATCAAAGAGAACCTCACGGTCGCAACGTGTGAATTTTCAACAAGTAATGAGACTCAAACGCTGTTTTGCATTCAATTAGTTTAAATGAGGATAATGGTAATGACAAGTAACTGAGGTGACGGACTGAAAACTGCACATAGCCAGACAGCCCTTGTTGGCTGGATGGCTTTCATTCCATTACACACGCAACTTTGCCGTTATTCATCTTCGTTTTACACCTTTGACCAGCCAGTCAGGTTGTATTAGTCTGCCCCTACCTTGCACCCGGACTGTTTGTTGCTCAGAGTTTATGATGTTCATCTACCGACGTCTTTCTTGAAATCATTTCAAATAAACACCTCACTGACTATTTGGGAGCATTCGAATCAAGTTGTCGATTTGAATAGCAGCCCGAGTTTCGATTACTGCATCAATTACCTACGTCCTTGCTTGTTCAGAGTTCCTCTCATCTTTGTACACCAAACAATGTTTGTGAAGTCGTTAAGTGAATTTTTCTTTGGCAACGTAATGCAGTCCCCCAACTAAACAAGCGGTTTTCATTTTGTGGGACGTCAGTCTCCAAAATGCGTTGTCACATCGCAAGAATCTTATTACCTGTGTCAGTACCTGCCGTTTCGCTGTTGGTTGGTTTGGACGCGTTCTGTCTACATTATTTTCCGATGCGTTTTTCGTGTGAGTGAAGCATAGGTCATCCATCCTGATCCTGCGAGGGTTTGACCTGGTGAGACTATTGCCAAAGCTAATTGACTCGATGTTGTATCCCAGAGTCCTCGTGAAAGTCTTACGCACTAACCGAATTTGTTGTTCTGTTCCCAGCCATCTTTGAATCTCGCCATCCGATGGTGATAATATCCTACCCTTTATTTAGTCTACATAATTGTCATCCACTGTTCAGTCCGTTGCCAGGGTCTTCCACTTATCAACTTTGCATCAGCCACATAGGCATTTCCTCCGAGCTCATTTTTCGCTCTCAGTATTTTTCATAAGTTGTCGTGATAAAATTCTTTAGATGATCTGGTAGTAACCTCAAATTGTATTGATAGAAATGTAAAGATGCATCCTCGTCAAATTAAAACGACTGGATGAATGTAAAACGCTTTGTGGCAGAAGTTGAGCACCCCTTGGGGCACCTCAGCATCTTTGGATTTCCATCTTTTTATTTTAGGACTTCTGTCCAGTTATCCTGATAGTTGCACCCAGTCTCTTGAGGAAAACACCAGGGCGTCTCTACGCGAAAAAGATTTGTTGATCGAGCACATTCTGATTCTTGAGAGCCAGTTCGTTTTTATCACTAAGTCCCGACAATGATTACATCGATGATGCATTGATGAGGGCTTGTGGCGAATAAGAATTACTAGTAAAAAAATAACTAACTGGTTTACTCAGGTGGGTCGAATGACCCATTGTGTGGTAGCAGTCCTAATGCATGGACATTTTTTCTACTCTGATCCCCAAGCTTCCATTTTACTACGCAACCTGCCTTTTCCGTCCCCTTCTACCAATGACTAACATCTATAACTGTGTTCGTACCTTGAATCCAAGTTCTAAACGGTGTCGTCGGTGTGTTTGCTAATAACATCTATTAACCAAAATTGCGCCTTTCATTACAGACCTGAGTGCTGTCCCTGCAAGTATCTTGGGGCAAGCGGATGTTTTTGTTGGCGGCATGAATTTGGTTGCACCAAACTGTATACTCTCTGGGTTACCTATTATTCCGCTCATCACAAGCCATCACATTTCCACTGTTGTTCCTCTTCTCCCCCTACTAGATGAAAGTGGTTGATGCCTTCCGCATGGGGCTGGGACCTCGAATAGACCCGGAACAACGGCGAAGCATCAGCTCAATGGTCCTCAGGCAAGCTCAGCATCCGACGATTGAGTATGCGGATGCAGATGCCCCGGAAGTCTGACCGTCCCGTCCTGTGCAACTTGATTTCCTCCTCGCTCATAACCTACTATACGTGTAACCATAACCGCTATTCATGTAGTTCCCACTGCATTCTGTGAGGCACACAAGATGGATCAGCTGACTGACGTGCGTGTGTTCCTATTGATTTATGCTCGAATTGCGCTGCCCCTTTCGCTCATCACACGTCGAATTTTGGACCGATCACATTACTCTGATTAACATTTGTGTAGCCTACCGCGGCCAAGCACGCTCCAGCTGTCTTTCTCGAAGCCTCTCATGCCTGCTATCCGCCCCTCCCTCTCTATCGCTGCTATTCTCGACACATGTTTACCTATCACTGCTGCTGAACCTGGCCCTTGGGATTTGAATGAGAAAAACTCCACTTGTACTTTACATTCTTGTGTATGCGCACACACACGGAGGCGTGTTGATTTAGTTAGCGTTTCTCGCGACCTGCTATCGTGCTATCGTATCCTGTGTATGTGTACGCTTTGTGATAGGAGTCCTGACGATTGCAGGCATAAGTATACCTGTACCAAATTGCTAGAATGCTCACTGATATTGCCACCGAGCTACCTGGATCCTCTACGACGATAATCGTTACCTCACTGTCTTTCGAGCCCATGGTATGCTGGATGTCATTTATCAGCCTTCTGTTAGAGTGCTGCTGCCCATGTTGTTTCTTTAAACACAATGAATGAACTATTTCATACGAATCTTTTTATCTGGGCCCTCCTTACAGCAAATGACCTTAAGAGTCCTAGTTTCCAACCCGAAGCACTCAGATATCTTTGGGGATGATTTCATTGATGAGTGGATGGTCTGCTCATTTTTTCCAAGTACAGTTTTGATCCGCTGGCCCACACGTTGACTATTTCGAACTCGATTGATCTTCGGCTTTACTCATCGCCCCTTTGCTACAAGTACTTTCCCTTAACAGCCTGCTTCGGTCCCACTGCCAACGTTGCTGGTCTACTTCACACACAGTGCGACCTTTGAGTAATTGTACTCTTTTTACGGCTTTTCCAAATCAGTTTTATTCTTCCGTGTTTGACTCCGTTTGAAACCAACTAACCTGAGGCTGCGCGCCACAGTTATCTACTTCGGCTGTAACCTGATTTCATAACTAATAGTACTTACGAACAACCGTGTTTGGTGTGCAGCCGCCCTCCCCACCCCCGTTCATGATCGCTAGTTTTCTCGCCTTCTTTAAATACACTACCCGTATGATTGTTGCACCTCTTATAACTTGTGAACAGCCCTGTCATTATTACTCTGTTATTCTTCTTCACCTACAAGCTGCAAGTAGTTTGTCAATCCACCTGCTACGATGTTTGATAAACCCTGTATATTTTAACTGAAATTCTTCGTTAACCGATTGATGGCTAGTAGGGGCCCGGTTCACCCCCAGCCTGCCTGCATCTGCTCCTCTGGATCTCTGCCCTACTCTGCAACCACGCTCCTCAACCAAACCTGCTCATTAGTTTTCTTTGTCGTCTGATAACCGGCCCCCTCTCCGCGTTCCCTGTGACAGATCATGTATCACGCCCTCTCTGCGGCTCACTCATCTGTTAAGGTGTGTTTTCTATCCCTATATGTTCCAACGAAATGCATGCTCATTGCTTCGAACAACAAAATATGAAAACTATAAGTACAGTTTGTCTTTTCTCGACTACGGGCTTGTTCGTCGTCGAGAATGGAATAAAAGGGAAGTAAAGCACTTTAAAAGTATATACCGCGCTTAAACTCCGTCCTTTTCAGATGGCTAGCTTTTCATATCCGTTGAGTCGGCTATATTCAGTGGGTATTTACATAACCTCCTGCGCACACTGAACACTCGTAGTGCCTAGCTCCCAGTTGTTATGCTCTCAGTTTTCTCACTGCAGCACTACCTCTCTCGATAAGCCAGACAAATTCAATGGGACGTAGTCGCGATCAGGAGTGATCAACTGGAGAGCAACCTATCTCTGACAGTACACCCATAGGACTATATCTGAGGTGGGCCGTTAGAGAAAGGATATTTAGATAGCAAAAATACTGTGATCTAAATTTCTTTGTGGTATATCTACAGGGAGGATTTGGAAAACCAACGACTGATAAGGTTTATTCATCAGATCCTAATAGCCACGGAATCCAAAGAGAAATAATGCTAGTAATAATAATCATTCAGATGTAACACCCTTTCGGTGCCTAACTATTAGGCCACCCGAAGGGTGGCACGAGGGCTGATATACTACGAGTTTGCCCAAGTCTAGACAGAAGCGGTCGAGATGCAGAGGTTGGGTTCGAACCACGGACCTTCGCGTCAGTAATTTCGCGCCCTAACCACCGAGCCATCTCGCGCAATACCTTTTGGACTACTTGCTAGCTGGAGTTTAGTGCTTGTTTGGTTACCTTTTGGAATGATTCATTCTAATCGAGTGGCATCTTCACAAACATTCAAATTAATCTAATTCTCGCTATAAGAGACTCAAAATGTGCTCTCTAAGCTATGTAAACGGCCTTCTGGACACTGAAAAACCGACAGGCGTGTTACAAGAGTTGAAAAAGAAGTGAAGTTTTATGTGGGTAAAGTCTGTTCATCTGAATGCACACAGCTGGCGCGTCCCAGGTGGGAAATTCACTTTCCGTCGGCTCATGTAAAAGTCTCACTTAGCCCATACACCGAGCCAAGCGGTATCCTGACAGCTAAACACACCTTTAGGTGTGCACTTTGTGAGAGCCAAACGACAGAATTGCTAACCATCGTTTAAATAAAAGGATACTGTCAAGTTCAGCCTACTCATTTAGTCAACCGCCATATCGAAAGTTGAACGAGCCACTCTGTGCTTCTTAGCTGTTTACGCAATGGTAACTCGATCTATTGAAACAGACGTACTGGTCTTCCCTAGCTACTTCTGCTCCACCGGTCCAGAATAGTTGACCATCCCGCAACAACCGCATGTTTCCGCCTTATTCTGTTGGATCCCTTCAGTTTTGCTTGAATACGTCTTGATGCGGCGTGGTGTACTTCCGCGTAACATCCTTTGGATGGTATTTAGAAAGCGTTGAATCTCGGAGGACAGATTCTCTGTTTGAGATATTGCCTCCTTGGAATTCCCCGGCTTATGTGGAATCTTCTGTGGCAGAAATTTCCAGGTTCGCTGGCCCTCAGTTGCTTATTACACGCTAACAGGTTCCTCATAAGGGAAAATGTAGTACAACAAAGAATTAAATGGTGGAATCATCCAAGTCACATTATCAAGCAATTTGATTGGATCAAAACACTAACTTCATTAGTTTTTCTTCGCTACAAGATGTAGCATGAGGCTAAGAGCGGGGCAGGTTCGTAGCTCTGAGTGCGTTATAGTTGGTTGCATAGACAAATTGATATGAACTTGACTACGCAACGAGAGTTCCCCTGGGTTTGACTCGTGACCCTATCAAACATGTTTTGCCATGGCGCTGGTACAGATTTTTGCTCTGTTTCATGATCCATTGGACGCGTGCCGTCCCATCCCTCGCAATATTTGTCCGTTATATTCTACTGTCTAACAGCGAGTAGATGAACAAACCCCAATGTATGGCCACAGGCCGGCAATTTTTTCCTAATACAGATGGGCATTAGTGTGGCCGCCATACGTAAGTCCAATTTTCGCCACTGAAAGTGCTTCGTACCAAGTTCAGTGTAAGCGCTTGGTGTGATCATTTGCTAGATACCATTTTAAGGGATACCAATAAAAAGGGTTTTCGCCTGTACTGTTAGTTGTTCGCCCCGCTGAAGTATCGTTTTCATTATTGTACCGGAATATTCTTTTCTCTTAGCTCACTTCTGGAACATATTTTCTGCTCTAATTCGTAGGTTGTGTTTGATTCTAAATGTGACAAAACAGTTGGAATTGTGAACTGTTCTATCCGCGTGGGTTTTTAGCGTACTCAACATCCGAGGATGCCATGTGTTCTCTTGATATCTGGACACCGGGGCATTGCCTCCCTTCTCTGTCGTGAGCCTACTTACTGCGAGTGCCGAATTTATAAAACCGTAAACTGGTGAGAGCTCATTTTTAAAGCGATTGTGTCCTGTACACATCGTTAATGAAAGTGCATGTTCTGGCAGCTGGGCTGGAAATTTTTCAGCTTTTTAGAATTTTCGTTTTACCCAGCTCACCACTCCATGAGCTGTTTTCTCACCTATGAATTCTTACTCTTTCGAACCGAGTTAAGTCCTGCTGAGTTGAGGCGCGAGGTCAGATGAGCAAAAATATATCATGGTTTGAGGGAATTGATGATCCAGGCGTCCCAGGTGGCTTGGTTTGCAGTTGACAGATTATTCAGAAAGGAGAGTCACAGTATCCGAAGTTGCAGTGCGTAGGCTTTTCCGGTTTTAGAAGCCACCTGCGTGACAAATGAACGGCACTTGATTCAACCGCACCGTGGCTGATCGCGGCTACCAGTCACTCAAAAATCGTGCTTTCTCATCGTTCCCTGAAGAACAATTTGGAAAGAATGTTGATTCGATCTGTGCTATCTGATTTACAACATCACACTGTTTACCTCCCAATGCGTTTGCGTGACAGACAGGCATAAAACCATTCAGAGGCACGTGGGGTACAGTAACAAGACCAGTGTACAGGTGAAGCAGGCGCTCAGACACTGTGGATGGGCTACAGAAAGGAGTCATGGTCGTGTAGTCGAAGCTGGGGCATAGTCCAATCAAAAGTCTGCGAAGGCGCTTTTTTGGTGATGAATAACTAAGCACGTTGAATATCCCGAAATGTGCTGTTTTTCGCGCGACATTTCAAGAGTTCTGTGCATATCAGATTAAAATTGTTCAGAAATTCAATAGGCACCTGCTTTGAGTGGCAAGTTTTGAAGTGGAGACAAGCATGCACACTGGACAGTGCTAATGCGGCCCCGCAAACCGTTCTATGGTGAAAAAAATGATTATCGCTTCCTGAGTCACAGGCAAGAAATCCTATTTTATCAACCAGAATTTCATATTTTTGCTATTTTACAAGGAGCTCAGGTTATGAACACGTTAACCCCACTACGGTATTTCTAATCGTATCCGCCACTAGCAGAGTTCACACTAGGGTAATGTGGCCCTTTCTCTGACGACCGAGTTCTGTTCTAGTTACTGGAGTTTCTGAGATCTCCGAGCTTGCTGGTTTTTAAAACTTACCTGAGGAAACTAGGTATGTGACTCAGTAAGTGAATAAACTAGCTTCCGAGTGAGTGTATTACACGAATTGTGTAAAATGTTGGTCGTTCAAGTAGAACATAAGGTTGACAGAAATTGGGGGTCTGAGTCCAAAGAGCAGCGAAACCACTCGTGGACTGTCGAGGGGTGTACTCTGTCAGAAAATAACTAAGTGCTTCGGTTCTAGTTTTCATACTGTTTCAGGTATAGGCATTTTTAAAGTTAAGGTTTGGTTGGAGCGCTAAAAGCTCAGCCACAGAAGTGCTTTCGTTTTTAATGAGTAAACGCAGAGGGACTAGACACGTGGCCCCTTTTTAGCCATTTCATGCTGTCACCTCTGGACCAGGCATCCGCCTACCAGTTTGTTCAGCTGGTGAATTTAATTTTCGGTGTGAATTCTTGGTCTAACCAACCGTTGGCTAATTCCGATATTTCCCTGAAAACAGATTTTCACATCTAGACCCAACACGTTACTCATAAGGTTGGCGAAAACTCTTCGACAGCACATGACCGGTTTCACCTTTCTTCGGACTCATCAGGTAGGCGCAGTCCCCGAACTGGCATCAAGCTTGCGATCTACTTGAACCCAAATTGCAAGAAATTTGACAAATACTCTCAATCGAATACGAATTTGGTTTTGACGGGAGACTTAACTGAGCCGAGCCAAATCTCTCTTCTATAATGGTCTTCTTCAACTGTATGTGCTACAGCAGGCCACCTCACATTTCAGTCGGCACGATATTCGAGATATCGCAATGCGTTGTTGTTCGAATGTAACACACTACTTGTAAGGTTGCTGAAAACCCTTCGGCTGGATTCAGTTGGGTATTTGGTCAAAACCAAATTCTTATGCAAATGATAGAATTTGGGGACTTTCACCCTGGCTTTGAGGTAGATGGTACTAACCACAAACCTCACTGCTTGAATCCACCTATGCCTGGTTCTGTCCGTAGACGTCGGCAACATGGCGGCACCTTTTTTGTTCCATGTGCCGAAAGAGCGCCACAGTCAAATGATCCAAATAATTTGTAGCTACACTTCTCCAAAAACGATTAAATAAAGTCCGTGAGTCCAATAGAAACCGGCCACGACTTTTTGCAAGAAATTTCCGCACCGAAAATATACTAAAAGACGGCAAACTAAGTTCAGAAGGTTAGCAGGCATCTGGAAAACCGATTCACCTAACTTAGGTACACAAAATTTCAACAATTTGTTTCAAGCAGGAATGTGCGTGGACACACAAGTAGCCCACCAAAGGAATTTGGACATTATGTCAACTTACAGCACCGCCGGCTACTGAATCGGTTCTTGCAGACTAAACACCATTTAATCCTTTAATTTGCGCCACACAATTCAGGGGTGCATCCAGTTCTAGCACATGGAATGCAGATGCTTGCCTGTCACTGCCGAACGAGGGCTATCTAGTGCTCTTTGGGAGACGAATTCTGTCAACAGCCTAATGGATTTCTCCACAGAGCTTACAAGGTATACGTCCTAATGACAGTCCGAGTTATGGACATTCAATTTGGTAGGCGATTGAGGGCAGCCTGGAGAGTCAACCGTCCTATTGAAAATGGAAAGCGTCTACTTCAGTTGTTATCTATGGAAGAGATTATTCATCCTGAGCGCAAACCTTTGCAGATATGTCACATAGCTCCTTCTATCTCCTACACGATACTGGTCAGGTGGCATGCCTTTGATCATCAATTGGACTCCGACCAAGCCTGATGTATCCAGCTTTCTGTTCAGTTTAGTGGACAGTTCAAATGCCGCACTCGACGCAGTAACTTGGTTTGGCCGACACAAAAAGCAGTAGCTTTCGTCTCTGGGCCTAGTATATCTCATGCGGACCACTGGCCAGACATTCAAAATTCTCCAAAATCCGCAAGTACTTCAGTATGTAGCTTCACAGCCCGTACACAAAATAGTCCTGGGATATCTGGTCTTTATTGGACCTGCTCGATGGTCGATAGACGATGGTTAACATCAAGTTCATAGACAAATCAAACTAGAATTTGTTGTCTTCCCGAAACAAGACTGTGAAACTTGACACACCATGCATCCGAAATGGAAGCTACACATATCTCTTAGAGCACCAGTAAACGTGTATAACTGACAAAGTCGAGCGGTTAGAAACGACCGAACACTAGTCGGACGCTAGTCGGACACTAGTCGGAAAACGCTGAATCGATAAGAAGCTTGGATCGAGCACTGAGCTGATTAGTTTGGTTCACCTAAAGTGACCCATTTTGTTGAGGCTTTTTTCCAAAACTGCGTCACCATGGCCAGTGAATGTGGATCCTCTCTTTGCATCCGAATTTTGCAGAGGAACTGAACGCCTGAAGTGACATGATGCCTCGGTCCCAGACGATGCATAGCTTGCTTCATTCGAGGGTCAGCTACAATGACTAATTCATTACCTGAACTTGTTGGCAAAAAAATAGTTGCAAGGTGTTTGCAACACTACCATTATCACGATCAAAATGAAAGATTCACATACTAGGTGACTATCGAGAAAATCGTTCTGCTCAAAGTTCATGCTGATGTCGTTGTCTGACCGCTGACTCCTCGTGATTATCACCGCGACGAACTCGCTGCTTCTTGCGCTGACCATGGCTGCGTTGATCAATTACTTGCCTTAGGCTAGGATCCAGGGATACGCCAGGAATATGGAATACAGACTTTTGACAGATCTTTCTTTCAAGTGCGGTTGGCTCTGTTGACCAAGCCGTCCTATGGGGTTGTCTAACAAGAAATGGGCTATCAGAAAACTCCATCCACATTTTGAAGGTAATTGAACGCAAGTGGGTACCCAAAAATTGGCTAACCATGAGCTTTATTTGCGTCCCAAAATTTCAAGTGGGACTGCGCAAAGGCGTGAAATAGCCCTTTTCTCATTCACATTTTTCTTAGGCGACAGTTGCAGGAAGAAGATGAACATCGGCTTGGAGTTATTTCCAGGTGAACCACTCAGAGATCTCCTGCTTGGGAACGACAAACTCCTACTTTTTGACGCAGCATTTGGAGCTCAGGATACTCTGAATAAGACAATCCATTCTTCCCACCAATTTGCTATTGGTCACTCCTCATGAATGTATAAGATGATGCCGTATGACTGACCATCACTTGCACCAATTCTCAATCTCGATAATGCCACGATCAATCTCGTGGGTAACTTGTCTGCCTGGGGAGTTACTTCAGCACCATCGGATTGAATGTTGAGATATCTGGCCGAACCGTCAAGGCTCGCGCAATGTACACGAACCACTATCATCTGTGGTGCGGACGAGACAACAACCTACCTCCAAAAAGTATATATAGCGCATTCATTCGCGCCATACCACTGTATGGATTTGAAATCTGACTGTTCTTGTAGAGTAAGTTCAGAGACTACGCGTTTATTTATGATGTCTTGCCTGCGTCTTGTGGGATTGATGAGATAATGAGACGAACGCTGGAAGGTCCTCAAAACCCCGCTGTTCAAATGGCTGCTGACGAAAACCTTGTCTATCTGAAATATGCAGACGATATCCTTCTCGTCTTCAAAGAGGAGAAGGTGCAGGTGTCTTTGGATGAACTGACCAAAGTCATCCCGTCCTTTGGTATGCACTTTGCACCCACAAAGTGTAAGGTCATGCTCTTACAATCCAGGGAGAGGCACTCGAAGTTGTGGTGCGTTTTACGTACCTTGGAAGTTGTATTAGTTGTGATTGTAGTGTGACAGATGAGGTCAATGCACGAATCTGCAAGGCCCGGGTCGCGTTTGCTAATTTGAGATACCTATCTCAGGGGAAGTGTGTACCAGGCTATTTTGCAGGCTGTTCTGTTGTATGACTGTGAGACTTGCCCTGTTCGAGCAGCGGAACCGAGACGTCTTCAGGTGTTCGACAATAGTCTCAGGACCATAGCTCGTGTAGGTTGTTGTCGACGAATCCGTAACGAGACAGTTAGAAAGCGAGTTTTCGGTCGTGCAACAGGATCTTCCATTGAAGAATGTATCCAGCACCAGAAGCTGCGCTGGTTGGGCCGTGTATTGCATATGCCGAACCATCGTTTGCCGAAGAGAGTGCTGTTTTTTATGCCCAATTCGGAGGGGCAACCCATGACCTGGCAGAGGGGTATGAAAGAGATTACGAAACGTTTGGGTGTTGTTGGTGCTACTCGCCTACCAGGATAGGGACCGCGTGATCTCCACTGCGCCTGATTGGAGACGCTGCAAGATATGGCTGCTAATCGATATCAGTGGTGTTCTTGTTGTTAGTTGCTTTCCAGATTGCCTGAATGAGTATCAGGAGGTGTAGTTGCCTCGAAATGATTGTGGTCCACTTTTATTCTTTTCTTTACAATAAGGCTTCTAAATAAATCGTGGTTGTACGGCAGCGAAGCATCGGTGTTGAACACTGATGTCATGCTGTCCGTGATGATGATGATGATGATGTGGGACAGCATATCAGCAATTACAATTTTTTCCACCATACACTGTGGACAGGGTAGTATGCCAACCTATATGCTATTCCCTGAGGTGGAACCAATTACGCTGACTTGGTCGTGTTATGAAAATGCGCCAGCATCGATTGCCTCGAAAAGTTCCTTTGGCGCGTTTGGAGTTCAGCTAAATCCGACTACTGGAAAGTGTACAGCATATGAGGAGGAAATATATGAAAATCATCGCGGCTGCACTCGAGGCTGTGGGACCACAACGCCTTACCCGATGAAGAACAAAGCAAACGAAATATCGCCGGCTTGAGACTGTCTCCGAAATGGCACGCGATGGGTTTTTTGATTTTTTGGAAGACTTTTAAATCCTAATCTTGTTGTTGTGGCACACAGTCTTACACTATTGTGTTGGGTTTATTCTGATACTTATATATATAGTCTATTTTCAAGAGACTACCTACAGGTATTGATAAATGATACTGGAGTTCCGGATGCGTGACAGTTTGCTGGAAACTCGGTGTAAACCTACTATTTAGATGCGTTCCCCAATGGAGTGCGACAAGACATCGTCATTGCGCTCACCGAGTGTCTACTTACTTCCAAAGCACATGAGCGTGTAGCTGTTTCACATTCCATTTCATCTTGTTCCAGAATCCGATAAAAAAAACTAAACATATGGTAATGCCCCCCCCCCTATTGTCGGGTTCACACGTCCCTGTAAAATATGGTCGACCAGTATCGGTCGTCCAGAGATGCGCGTAGGCCGTTTACCATTGTATTGCACATAGAATTGCACTGTACTTTCCTACGGTTATTTGAATATATCTTGTGGTTTAGTTCGTTTTGGCGACACAGCTGAAGACGTTACATGGGCGTGTCATGCCAGACAGCTTACACTCTCAAAGTATGGGGTCTGGAAACACACTACAATACATCCGTCGCGTGTTTTGATTAATGGCTGTAGCCAAGGTTTCTGTGTCTTTTCTCATCGACCTCGCGCAGTGTATCACTTAGATACCACTTTAAGGTTCGCATAATTAATCCCACTTCCAGCTTCCGGATGACCAGTGGGCCCACTGGATAGTAGAAGGGTTATCTCGCAAAAGTGAACACTGGGATCCCCCGACGGTGTTCACGGCTAACACTATACCTCGGGATTCAGTCAGTGTCCCCATTTTTCACTCTAGATAGTGTTGGAAACTGATCAAACTGAATAAAACTCCCGAAACCTGTTAGGCTTCAATAGAAGCACACAGTCCAAGGAGCACGCCTACCTGACTAGCTCGACCTCATTGACTGACTGTCGATGAACTTTTATTACGCACAAGATCAAAGAACTTGTAGTCCTAACATCAGGTTGAGCTAAATCATGACTCATTTTGATCTTCTAGCGGCTTGAGAACGAATGGTGCTCCATGGTTGCCCGTTATTACTCTACATCGCTTAAACCTACTAAACAGTTCAGTCTAGATCCAACACATAGCCTGGGAGCAGTGATTTCGAGCAAATTTCATCAAACTAGTAAATTTGTAATCAGTATACGTGGTTCAGGAGATAATAAGTGAGGTTTTTTTGTTAAAAACTCATAGGCGACTGGCACTCAAGTGAGGATTCGGGTCTCCGTCAGACAGGATTCATTGATCGGTGGAGCGTGTTTCTCGTGCAACGGAGTGCTGGCTACAGTAACGTGGTTGCGATCTTCACTGTCTTTCTTAGCGTATCTTTGCGGATAGCTTTTGGGCGATTGGGTGGCACCCGACAAATCACAACAAACAGTTCGTCTGGATTGATTTAGTCTTCCACGTCGATCTGGTGGTTTGTAATAACAAATCCCACTTATTGTTCCCTCAATCTTATATGCTGTTTATACATGCATTCATTGGATGAGATTTTATTGAAGCACTGCTCTCAACCGGTGTGTTACTACTGCGAATTGAGAACAGTTCAATATTTGAGGAAGTACCGGACGCAGTCAACTTCGTGGTAGTTTCATTTGAACTTACACTGGCCGCGTTTGTAATCGAAATTATGCGGAGTACTCACTCTATAAGTAACATATATCTGGAATATTCAACTGTTCCTTATTCCGAAGTATTGCTACTTTGAGATTCGGACCAAAGCGAAGCAATACTTTGCAATCCAGAAACAATTGTAGTCATAAAGTGAATGGGTTGTCAGGATTCCACAAGCCAAGTAAGATTTACTACGTTTTCTCTCAAGTATTCCCAGCTCCTTTGAATACCAATAAGAGCTCAAGGCATGCCCAAGTACATTTTGCAACCCACTCTTATAGGCTCCAACAACTTACGGCTATTTTCACTGGTTGGCTTAGTTTCATTCCCTAAATCTCTGACAAGGTCTCGGTGGTCTTCAGTAGTTTGTAGTCCCAATTTATCTCTCAGTTTCTTTCTTACCATCAGTGGACTCACTTGGTTTTGTTAACTTCCTCAATACCAAACTACCTTTAAAATTTCTTCCGACTGTTCATCTTTTTTCTTTGTGATCAATGAAAGTGGAATTGTTTTCACGCTACAATTTTAAAAACAAGTCAGGTGACCCCAGCTAAATTAAGCTGTCCATTTCCATCAAGAACAAACATCCTCGAAATTGTGAAAACTGTTTCCGCTAGCTTTTCCAACGATGGTTCGGACAAAAGTATGTTGTGAGTCTGCTCCGCCCGTTAACGACGTCACATTTGACAGCTTAAATTGTTAAGTTCAACATCCGACACCAAATCATCCTCCTTCCACAAAATTCTCCCAACCACTTGTTTCAGCTCTTAATTCCGAACTGCCGGATGTGTTGTCAAATGTTCAGCTTGTCGCCGAAGTATGTGTCTACCAACCTAAGTGCTCCTCTTACGAAATGAGGCACACCAAGAGTCGTAGATCGTTCCAACTTTGGAACCTTCGTTCTACTGGTTCCTGATGTCTTGTGTCATTTGATTGATGATACCGAGTAATATCTCTTTGTCCGAGAACTTTTAATCATTCTGTTCTGTTTCTCTAAGGCACACAACCCCGGTTGTTTTTTAGGAGAAATAAGCAGTTCCGTGGAAGGGCTGCCTGTAAGCAGCTTAACAAATGACGTGAGCGGCTTTCGACCGCACCAGGATGGTCACGTAGTCTGCTTTCTATGTTTTACGTAATGAACAGAGTGGCGCCGAAGTCGAGGTCACAAAACAAAACCTCAACCACTAGTGCGCTGAAATTCTTCTCTCTGCTGGAGTACTATTTCGTGTTGGTCAAGTGTTTCGAAGTCAATCACAGGAATCTTGCTGAAGCAGGGTATTTACATCGATAAAAATTCCTGTAGTGGTGGCTTCTTATACACATAAAATGTTGCACTCATGGGGTAGCCAAAGTTTTGTCCTTCTTTGGGATGTTTATTAGATGAAGACTTCTTTTGAAAAGCGAATATCGATTAGCTTATCGTTGTCTTATTTTATCTTGCGTCAAAGCAAAATATTCCACTCTGATGACTATTAATATAGGTCTTTTTCTCAGGAAAATCCAGGGTTGGGCAAAAGCATACGCTTCGAATTGCTCAGTCCAGCAATGCAGCTTTGATAACCTCGTAAAACAAAGGAAGCCCGTGTAAACGGCTCCTATAAATTAAAAATCTCGCGCGCAAGGGTTGCTCTTTATTGTTTACTTGATCTCCAGGGTTTCCGTAATCATCCAGCTTAGACTGAGTTTGTCGAATCAAACTCGATCATTACACATGTGCTTCGGTAGCCCCCACATCCACGGATGCATTCTTATCTGTAGGCAAGATGACCTGTAGGGAAGATGATCATTTACCAAGAACAATAATGAACCTACTCGGCTTGCAGTAAAGCAGGCGCCCAAACGCGGCCGTCTGTAAAAGTGAGTTTCCACCACCAAGGCTGATAATGGATATCTCGGTCGATGGAATTTGGCGTTGGAACCGGACGTCGAAGACCTCGAGCGTTTACGGGTAGCAGCATTTAGAGCCAACTAATTCATTCACGCAATACGTCACTTTGCTAAGCGGCCTTGCACGGCCAAAGATACCACAGCTTCGAGATCACTGGCCATCAGGACACATCTGTCAAAACCGACAAACCATCCTGTAAATAATCTCTAAAGTCTCCCGCTTTTACCAAACTGGTTGTCGGAAGGCACCCGTAACTCCAAGCAATTTATTACAAACTGAATGGACTGGTGTTCATTTAACTGCCCGCTTCTAAAAGGTGTGTTATTGTATGTCGATATTTTAGTATCACGATGAATAACATGTTCATTTTCAGCTTCTCTGTCATTTGATTAAAAAAACGTATCCCTCTGGTTCATGTACATCGTTGGTTTTTACATGGTCTTCAGATGCTGGTCGTCAGAAACAGTTTCAGTTGTTACCGCGTTTAACGTTGGGCGGTGCATTTACGGAACACCTGTTTTCAGTTAGCTACACCACCTGATTTGGCCACTCGATTGTTCACGGTCTTGGTGATCTTTTTTGGCACCGTATTGTACTGGTAGCTTTCCCGTCTTTGGTGTCGGGTGCAATCTCAACCAACTCTCAGTGTCCTCACGGATGAGAATAAACCCCTCCACAGCCGCTTGGTTTCTGTACCAGATGACATGGCCACGGAAGGCTACAGCAGAGATAAGCTTGATTTTCAATGTAGTTCAAATTGGATGCCACCCTAAGTACACAAAATTTCAGTGAAAAATTTGAGGTCTTTCATAGTGCATTCCCACCTCTGTGGTTATGCTCTGTTTGACCTTGGGTCTCCTGTTGTCCCAAAAAAGCCTACTGAAGTTCCTGCTAGAAACCTTCGCAGTGTTCAAAAGTTGTGCTCTACGATATCATTGCCAAAACTGCAGTTGATTCCAACGTTTTTCGACCAGACTATAGTGATAATGTTAGTGTGGGGATGTGAATGCCAATTTATGCTGAAAAACCGAGAAGCACTGTACAGCTGTTTCATCCTTACTGGGATTCATCTAAAGAAACTCAGAGAATTTCGAACCCGCGACCTTCCGGCCAATAATTATGGCCAAACTACTGTACCGGTGATTCACACTGCTGATCAGCCGGTAGTGAGTGAGTATGTAATATGGTTTTCATGACTGAAGAACGGGTGCCGATATATACTGTCTAAGGGCGAGCCAGCTGATCAGCGGCTCGAGGCCAAACGGTTGTGTTCAAACTACTAACCGGAAGGCCACGGGTTCGAACCCGCCTGGAGTTACTTGAGGGGCGCAATACTAATGATTCCCAATAAGGATGAAACTGCTACGCAGTGCTCCTCAGCTTTTTAGCATAGATTGGCTTAACTCAGACGATGAAATCTCCATTAAAATTTCAAAACACTTTACACTACCAACAAGGTTATATTTGGTCGAACCCTGTCCTGTTCTTAAACACGGTAAGCAATGCTGAACCTAATCGTGATAGCTTTACCACTTCTAACATATTACTGTTCCACATCGAGATATATGACTGCATGTTCTATTGACAGTTTCATCGCACCGAACGCAGGACAAGAAGGTATGAACAAGCAACAAAACCTATGACCCCTGGAGAGAGGTCAAAAGCCTTACTCTTCATAGCATTTCCTTTTTGGGGGGCAATAATATTAATGCACTTGACCTAACTTCAGTTAACAATGTGAACAAACAGAGGGGAACAATGACGACGTTGTGCCGGCTAAATAATGTCTCCTTGTAAAATGCACCCTTATCATTCATAAAATGCACCACCATTTTAATTTGAAGAACCTATTTCCCCGTTTGTAAGACAGCTAGTCTATAGAAGCTGCTCAAAACAGAGCCACAGACTCGCCGCTGAGTGAAGCTGAGTACATAATCCTATAAACAGCAACGATTCGGGGCCAACTGGAGTCGATTAATCTTATCCTAGAAGGAATTAGCTGTGGTCAAAAAATCTTCTCATGGTTTACCCCTTCTACCAACATGACTACCAAGTTCAACCAAATTCTGGATGTTTGGTTACAGCACAGGAAGGCTTTGTCAAGCTACAGTGATACCATAACGTTTGTTTTCAGTTAAGTATAGCAATACGGACGCCCTAGTTTACTGAAACATATATTAGCCTAACAGACCATGCATCGTGACCCGTTCAGACACGTACAGGCGTAGTTACAACTTCTAAAACGGTCAAAGTGCTCCTGGACATAGGTCAACTCATGTAAAGTGAAATTGGGTTTCCCTAAATCGTCTGCTCTCTCTGACCCAGTTCTACATTCATACTGGTGTTACACAGTTATTAGTTCATACATTGGTGCCAATCGTATGGTTTTGGTCCTTCTTCGATTCTGAACACTTTGCTTGAGACAGAATAACCAGTATGAGGGTCGTACGTGGAGCAAACGTACGGTACCAATTTTACAGATATTTTAGCCCACGTATAATACCTAATCATACAGTCGCTATTTTCGCTCAGTCCTATGTTAGCTGGCTTTCGCTGACAGCCTCGTGCCTTGTGAATAGGACGACCATCCTTCAGACATGCACTTGCAACAGGCATGCTCTCAATCTTGAATTTACACGATAGAGCAAACTATTACCTGCAACTTTTCAATGTCATTTAGCTGCGAACAAAACTCCACAAGTTACTCACAGTTCCCACCTGCTGATGAGGATATTTCGATTCACACCCGCATTCATTGTGAACATCCGAAGATCTCCTAATTCGGCGGGTTTGTGGGTGCGATTTTCTACTCGACCTGCTATCGCAGCAGACAAGCCCGCAGACTGCATTAAGAAGTCTCCGGTAATATTCACACAGTCTACCACTCGGTGATATCGTGCCGTATGTTTGAAAAAGTAAATATGTTTTCTTAATTATACTGTGGTCATTCCAGTGTCCTGGAGAACCACCGGTCGGTTTCGGATGCAGTGACATCTACTTCCTTGTCACTTGTAAGCAGCGTAATCAATCTAAATGAAATTAGGAGGAAACACTGAGAGCAAATTAGCAGGAAATGCCACTTAATTTCAATCTGTTATCGTAAAAATAAACATGAATCCATTTTCAAGCGAAACCGGAGATGCTACATGTCCACCTAGTCGATCCGGTGGTAAGACGACAGTTCGAGGGTATTCAGAAATTTGAAAGAGAGATCTTCGTCCTCGATAGACAAGTGCAGCACCGTAAACTGCTTTCCATGCGTCGTTTGGATGGAGAAGAATTTCCAAATTCCCCGTGTGCTTGGAGGCACAATACATACAGGAAAACATACTGCGGGGAATAGCGCTGTTCTGTGTCATCCGCTCGAATAACATTAACAGTATCCGCTCGTTTGTCTGCACGACCCAACCTGTGCTCGGTAGAAAGGTTTGATTTGTGTTACCACAGTTTTACACATTATTACAACATCTTTCAGATTGTCTAAGCTCAACACATGGTTTGGTCTAACTTGAGCGCACTGTTTCAGTCGTCTAAGATGAACAAACATGGCTCACAAACGTTCAATTGCTTCAGTAGGATAGTTTACGTTATAGTTCTTTTAAACACTTGGAATCTTGCGGGATTCTAGCAGTAACTTTTTGTGCGAGTGGCGAAATGGACTGTACTTTCCCTCTCTCTAGCTTACAACCCTCCCTGTAATGATTCCTTCCTAACGTGCATGCCACCCACATGTGCCAGTTTATTTCTCCACATAGTACAACTAGCTCTAGAATGAGACCAGTTCACTTGGCTTTTTCGAGGTCGTACAGGCGATGAAATACTGTAGGCTAAGCCCTCCTGAATGTCCGTCAATTCAACAGCAGTGCTTGTCAAAGTCTGGACATGGCGGGACTCTCTTGGCTACAGTCGTAGTCTGTAGACTGGAAAAGTCCCAAGAAAATCTCTCTCGACAGAAGTACTTGATTTGCTCTTCCGTGTAACCCCTAAAACTTCACCAAACTTTGCTTAAATCCGAGAAGTACTATTAGCCTACCAAATTCAGTACTACCAATCAATGTGAATCGATGCGAATGTGAAACGGAATCCTTCAAAAACTGGTACGTGAGGAGCCGATGAATCTCTGAACTTTACTGACGTCACTTGGAGATATGGTCTATTCCTGATCGACAGGCCTTTTTCGAACTCCAATATTTCTTATGGTAGTGTGAGGAGATTTGGGAATTTTCAGTCGGGATTTCGTCCTGTCAGTGGAGCCAGTCTACGCTGGAAAGCACCTGTTTCATCCTTATTGGGAATCATTAGCAGTGACCATCTCACGAAAATCCAGGGGGTAGTTTGAACACAACCGTTTGGCTACGAACGGCTGGCCAGCATTTGAGTTAACTCGAGAAGTAACTCAATAAGTGACCAGGTGATGCGGTCTCCGTGAATGAAAGGCGACTGGCGCCATATCTCGTCTAAATACGAGTAATCACAGTGCTGATCAGCCGCTCTTGGCGAGGCCGCTCTTGAGGCCGCGAGGTCACGGGTTCGAAACTCCCTGAAGTTTCATAAGATACACACTACTGATGGTTCCCAATAAGGAAGAAACAGCTACACAGTGCTTCTCGGATTTATTGGCTTCATTTACGGTAGGAGTGTTATACCTCTGCCGCTGCTTTTTGTGAAGAGTTTAACTGCATGGAGCCTCCTTACTCTAAGAAAAATAACCTATATGGTGAAAATGCTGGTGCGGATATATTAAATGAAACTGATCGAATTTTCGAAGACAACTGAGAGTGATCCTTATCAAACAACAAAAACCTGCAGGAAAAAATGTACAGCGGTCACGGAAGCAGAATATATTAGAATGCAGCCTGCCAATCAGTCCCCTATGGCACCAATTCCTTGGACGAAAGAAAAATAACAAAGCACAGGGACTTTCTGCGAACACGCATGGTGAATATTATTGTGAACTATGACGGCGTTGGTGCGTCTTAAGCCTTACTAAGCAGCCTTTAAGATGTATCAACACCCAAAAGCTCCCAAGACCCCAGACATTCCCTGCATCTGTAAAAGTTCACACGTGAGGTTGATTTTGCCCCTTTAAAAGAGCTATGGAATGAAATTTTCACGTGTTTGTCAGTCTGCGTGATCGTAATGCTCACTGTTCAGCGTATGCCGATAATCCGCTGAGTGCACATAAACGGAACGACATTATCCACAGATCGGTGCCAGCAGTGGGTCACATTTGTTCATTCTCAAACTCTAGGGGTGCATATCAGTTCAACGTGGAACAATTTACCATATGTGAACCAACAATATTTCTACAGTGCGTATAGTCTGAGTGATCTCTGAAACGTTTAGCACTTTTCATGATCATGTGGCATTGTCATGTGGCAGTCTGTGGAGATTTCAGATCATATCACTTAGATTTCGGGGACCTAGAGTTTACCGACCTAAATACTATTGAAATCAGTCCATTTTTTTCTCAAACCATTAGCTATCTTTCAACACAGTAGGTAAAATGTGTTAATGTGTTGCCACACAACTAGGTCGATTATCGATCATGAAAAGCAACAAGGCGCTTTTGAATATGCTACTATAAGCCATCAATTCTTGTTAACATTTGGTACCACGGATTGATATTTTCCTGCCAGTGAAATTTACTTCCCAGACGATCACAGAGCGATCTAGGTAGCTCTGCTCACGGTTTTCCCAACTTGCGTCAATAGCTCATCAGTCTACTTGAGCCATCCAGAATGAATAGTCATCAATGAATATCGTGTCCTCCAATTCATGATAAGAGTGACGTGCTGGGTAGTCTACTCCATTTCGATATGACGGAGGTTTTTCTCTCATGTGTGGAGGTTTGAAATGTCCACAATGAGTTTTCCTCATATGTCGTCGCTGACGAATTTTCAGACAACCGTTTTACGTAGGATGCAGACGTATGCGTACATACAAACAACCCGTATAATAGAACTGTGTAGGTATACTGTATAAGAAAACTGAAATATAGGTAGGAGCCTGAGGAGGAAATAGTAAGGACCTGGTGGAACAAAAGCACCTCACGATGGAGAACAAACCTTGAGAGTACTAGGTCTAAGGGTCCGAATTCGAAGGATAAAACTGAGATCATTAGGCAAACAGGATGAGGAACCAAAGGGTCTTTATATGCTGACATTCTTGCGTGTAAGTGCACATCGACGCTGCACAGTGGGCTTTTCGGGAGGGAGTTGACTATGTCTGAATGTAACCGGTTAAAAAGCTCACTGAGTACTGTCTTGAGAGGATTCGAGTGGGCACTTGTATGTCTCTCATTCGAAGTATGTGCCAGGACACTGAAGGGAATTTGGTCGGAAGCTGATGAAAACCGAATACATCTCTTGATAATAACATAGTTTTTCGTCAGCAATAAGCTTAAATCGATAAGCAATCAACAGAAAACAACTGGCAAGGCGGTGGCAACCGTAGAATTTTTGGTAATTGAAGTAGCTATATTTAGAGAAGTAAGTTGTCGTGGGAAATAACTCAGTCTTCGAATGTTAGGGAAGATTATATCAACTTGTTCAAGTCAGAAGAGTTCATAAGACCAAGGTAATTTATGTAACCCGCTTGAGGTCGTTGATAGTAGTTGGGACAAAATTAGGTGAAATAGCCTCGAGGTGTACACATAGCCTCCATGTAGACACAATCTCGGTGCACTTGAATGGGTTTAGCCGTATTTCGATAACTTGTGTCCCCTGAACTGCGGCCGATAGTGTAGAATTGCTCGGCCAACGTTAGTGTTTTCCGCAGATTTCACCAGATTACAGTATTCGTCGAATTTCAAAGGGTCTGCGTAGGAGAGGGATAGGAACGTCTACTTTAGGCAAAGGGGCAAGGGGCAAAAAGGGGCGGAAGAGGTCCCACAACTTCCTCCCGGAAAGCATACGCTTCCAGAATTCTTAGTTGACTGGATGGAAGCCACTTCTAGAGTTCATAAAGCAGTCCCGGAAGCACCCTGTTCCGAATTTTAAGGTCTTCGGGATTGTATGGAGAGAGAAGCCACTTTATCACTGGTAGATCTACGCATCTTTTACACATCACTGAAAGCGCTCAGCGATGAATTTATGATGCCATGGAGTAACCATCCTACCACTTTCAATAAGTACACGGAACTGAACGGGATTCTGGTAGGTCGCCACATCGGCAGGCTTTCGATATAAGGGTTATTCCAGAAACTCACCATCCGTCGGCCATACACGATTTTTCCAAGATACTATCGAACAACCGACAGTATAAAACAGGGGATGCTGGAGCGCCCCACTGTAACACAAGAAGGGGAGCATCCACTGGGGCCAGCTAGTTTTGTTCGAGCGGATGTTCGCCAGTTCAAAGTAAACTTTCTTTGCGGTAACTGTCGTCCGTTGAGTATTTAGCTCCATGGTGGCAGCCAAACGGATGGCATTTTTTTAGTGGTAGATGTGTTATTAAGTCTATTGAGGTCTGTTGCAGTTGCGAGCTGTCTTTTTTCTGGCCTTAAAGACTTTTTACCACCAACCATATATTCGCTTAACTGAACGTAAGAGGAAGTTCGCGCAGGTACCATTCAACCTATACATCTCTGGTTTAATTCGAATGGTTCTGTACTCGGTTCTATATGCTTTATCGCCAGACTCTTCTGGGTGCAGTTAAAGTGAAACGGTCTGCGATCACCGTACGGGGTTTCTTACATGGAACACGAATACACAAAGAACTTCAGGGAACAGTAAAGTTTGTCGCATTAGAAGAACAAGTGGTTAGAGCGCGAATTTACTGACCGGAAGGTCCGAGGTTCGAACCCGACTTCCGCATCTCGACTTTCCCTGTCTAGGCTTGGGCACCCTAGCAGTATCTCAGCGCTCGTGCTTCCTTCGGGTGGCATGCCAGCTAGGCACCGAAAGGTTGCTACAGCTGAACGATTTATTTTTTTGTTTATCGAAACACCATACTCATTAGTTTGCTGAAAACCCCTCGACAGTCCATGACCGGTTTTTGCCTCTCTCAGATTGGCGTAGTCCTCAAGATTCCATCGACCTTATGTTCTGTTTGAACACCAAGCTGTAAGCAACTGGAGCACTACATTCAATTACCAATGAACTTGGTGTGACCGAGAAACTCAAATGAGTCCGACCTGAATCTCACAAGTGATATATGCTTCAACTCATCCCGGAAAAAGTTCCTGCTCCCAACCAAGTGTCGGAGATGGTCAAACAGTGACGCAGTCAAATTTGACGTCCATGAGAACAGGTTATCGTTTGACAGTTCAGACTGGAGCAGACAACAGGTGAGACTCGCATGATGCGGTGTTTGGAAGAAGGTAAGAGCGTGTGGCGTCAAAAGACTACCAACGGTGCAGTTCGCCGTTCCCACATCATGCTTCGGCTAACCAAAATTAAGTTTCGGCAACACGTCAGCCGATTAGCCTGCCATTTTGGCTACCTCGATTCGGACGTCAGAGTAGCTAACTGAAACTTCATACGTGGGCTCACTATTCCTCCTCCCGTTTTCAGACACGGGGCGGGATGTGGAAACTAGAACTTCACTCCACTGAACAGTGAATAAACTAACGTATTATGGGAGGTGACGTGGCCGCCGTGAGTGGCTGGATGATGTGAGGTAGGGTGGGGGCGAGGGGGGGGGGTGAAAAAATAATCTGTGAAAAGTACACGGTGGACTGAGCCGAACATCTTCCGTCGTATGACTGGGTTGCTAGACTACCGAGAAAAACAACAACCGGTTAACTTGTATAAACATAAAAATGAGTCAAATTGACTCGCTAAGGCAGAACGTGAGCGTTGGTCACGTAGGCTGGAACACTCGCTTGATAGATGAAGACGATCGATCAGTGCAAAGGTACGGTGTTTGGCCAACCAGCCCACTCATGGTCTATACTATTACCCCAGACCTGACTGACCATAAATTGTACCTTAATTATTCAGTTTCGGGAACTGCACACCTTGGAGACCAATAAATCAATCGACAAAAGCGAAGGCGCTCGGGAAACTTGGGGATTTCTGTAGCCGCATTGTGTCACACAAAATTACCGTGGTGGGGAGCAACATGGTGCTTATAATCATCATGTGAGTAGAAAGATTGGAAAAGCATTTGACCAAGACGATGGTAGATAGTAACACTGTTTAGTGTGAAAGACAGTAGTGGCTGTCTTCCTATCACAATGGCTTCGTCGCAGAGGAAATCGACGCAGTCATTAGTCGGGTACAGACTATCGTTAGGTGAGCATTTCAGGGAGCCCCAGACAGTCAGCAGTCTTTAGCCTGGTGTGATTACGCCTACGAAAATAAAGCTCTCTTCGACTGAGTATCCCGAAACCGTGCGATGTCAGTAGGCTGCGTAATACGGTCTCATACGAAGCGAACCTTACATGAATACGTCCGCACTGCCTGGTATTACCAATATGGATGCGGTAGATAACTTATCTACGCAACTATATCGGCTTTTAGATTTCGATTAGACTGACTCACATTATCGAGCTAGGCAACCACAATCATCGAACTGGAGAAACCGAATTAGCTGCTTCTTAATGTATTCCGACTGAGTGAAACTGTTTCCAAAATCCCAATCCACATTACAATTAAGATTAGAGCGATTTAGCTCGGGTCTCAACACCATGGAACCAAAATTTGCGCTATTCGTCAAAAAGCGCATGAACCACTCAAACCTGATATGTGCATAGATGTTGACAGAACGTTCATATGGTAGTTTGGAAACAACTGATCTGATACTTCACTGAAGCCGTTCACTGGACATTTCCCTCAACTGTGCTATGTCAGACACCACGCGTTCGGGAATTTCGGTCCTTCAGTCATTTAGATGCTACATGTATGTCCAGGGCGGTCCAGTGGAACATTTTGACTTGGTAAGAACGTGTACCAGATGCGTGCCGCTGTCTTTGGATGGAAGCATTTACACTGCCCTAAACTGCTAAAATTGGATCGTCTTCATCTATCAGACGAGTGTTCCACCCTACGTGATCAGCGCTCACGTTCTGCCTTAGCGAACCAATTTGACTCATTTTTATGTCTATACAAGTTTACCGGTTGTTGTTTTTCTCGGTAGTCTAGCAACCCAGTCATGCGACGGAAGATGTTCGGCTCAGTCCACCGTGTACTTTTCACAGATTATTTTTTCACCCCCCCCCCTCGCCCCCACCCTACCTCACATCATCCAGCCACCCACGGCGGCCACGTCACCTCCCATAATACGTTAGTTTATTCAGTGTTCAATGAAGTGGAATTCCAATTCCCATATGCCGTCCAGTTCCTCAACGGTTCCTTTGGAATGATGAACTCACTTTTTATGGTTCAGTGACGTCCGTGGCTCGGTTGGACGACCGAATCGAGGTCACCGAACTGATTGCCCAGTAAGCTAGCGTTTTGCCTAAGTTTACTTTTGGTTTGCCCAAGACAGTTGTGGGAATGGCAGACTGTACTGAAAAGAACTATACATGAACTACCTCTAATCTGTTAAACATATTAATTCTCGGGGAGATTTTGTAGTTTAGCCTCGTTTTTTCAGCGTCCACCTGAAGCGTACTTCAGTTGAACCAAATGTTTCGTGCACTCAACAGTTTCGGGGAATAGCTGCCTAAGTGGCTAACTTTTGGCAGACGTACCTGTTGAATTCCTCCGTGTTTTCCGTGATCTACTTGTTATTTTATGTTGGCCAAACGAGAGTGGTTTGAAAATATTTTTCATAGTTAACGGTTTGTGTTCTAAGCTCAGGGTATTTTTTTTAGTAATTCTCAATGCTAGGAGATATTTTTTAGTACAAACGAAAGCCGTTGCTTTCCACCCCAAAACTGAACTTCAGGCCAGACCTCTCATTGGTTTAAAATCCAGTTTCCTAATTTGATGGCTCCAAGCTGAAAGGAGTCTGTGATACTGAAGAAATTTTCAGTGGTTCTAACAACATATGACCCAGCTAGACCTTACCGATCATTGAAGACTGACAACAGACACAAACTAAGCTTCTTAAAAGGGCTCGTCTTAACCTATTTACATGGTGGACAAACTCAGCATTCAGCTTGTGGGATACAGAATACTGGGCTTCTGTCAGTATTTTCTGATGGTATGTAGACAACTTCAGTCCCATTTCATTTGTCAAAAGATCAGTCAAATCAACCAAATCACTCATATTGTCATAGCTCCCAGCATCAAATCCAAGCAGTGATGGACATCGTAGCTGCTTGTGACGGTTTCCAGCCAGAACTTGCAATGAGCTATGATTGATACATGGGTAGGCTGATTTCCTCCCACCTGCTGTGAATGAGACGGTAAAGATTGGTCTTTATTCCTAAAAGACTGGATGCACTGTCCATAAGGTAAATTGAATTTCGCAACCTTTGGATTTCGGGAAAAAAAGTTTTTCGCCAAAAAAAATGCTCAGAGAATGGTCAAAGTATCTGATGTAGACAGGACTGCTCGAAACGGACACGGCAATGTCGCAGTACCATGTCTTGTAGCGGCGCCATCACATACAAATCCAGTCACGCAACCGAATAGACTTCCTGTAATTTCGCATTGCGATTTGAACCTGATTAGACTGCGTGGCAATAATCTATCAGACTATCAGTCTCTCCTTCAGTATTGAAGGAATATTAAGTCATGTAGTCGGAACTTTGGCTGAAGTCATGTCCAGTACACGAAACTCACTCTATCCTCATTCAGAACATCTACAGCCTATACATTATGCCCAAATCGCTGCTCAAAACTCTTCCCAGTGGAACACTTGAACGATTCCTTGTGGCCACCCTACAACGTCTGTTGAGTTCAACTAGCTTGGGGGCTGATAAAAATGCATACGCATTTCTCAGTGTTCACTTACTCGGCCTGATGTGGAAAATTTATGATAAACGGTGAAAAAAGCAGTCATCGTGGAGCAATGTCCCATTTATGACTGAATTGTCTCGTTTCTGCTAGCTTTCTTAAACGGATCAAATAAACGTGACCCTTACCAGTGACTAATTTTTTCAGAGGTGGAAGTCAATGGCACTTTAGTTCAGATGTCGCTTATTACCGGAGTCACTTATTGGTTACTATAAAAATACTGTAGCCATCTGCTAATGAATAATTCACGAACTTGTTGCTGAACCAGTGTAACGGTGTATACTGCTGCTGAGACATGCGAGTAGTGTCTGGTCTAGTGTCAAGACTCCGCACTGAAGCGTGTTCTTCCTTTCACCAGTAGCTAACTCCTGACGTTGTGTGTACCTTCCAGAGAACTAGAGAAACTCCGAAAGCAGCTGCGGCGTTTATGGAGATGTTGTGAGTGACAACGGAGCAAAACGTATGCTTGGAAATCTGCTGTAAACAGTCATCAAAATGCCAAGAGTGTACTTGTTGATTATAAACTGGATATTCGTGAGTTTGAGGAAGGTTCCTCACTAACTACTGGCACCAATTCGGCTGAAAAGCCAAAAGGTACAGCATGGCTTTTTTATCCATGTTGGAACTCCGCAGTGGTGCTTCACACGAATTTTAAGAGATATTAGAACCCGTAAATGATGCGCCGTCAGTCGGTAGCTCAATTACATACGGGTCTTTTCGCCCACCTACGTACGCTGAGTTATCTCATTTGAAGACCCTAGATCGGGGTTTGAACAGTGTTATTCAGATAACGGAACTGATGAGCATTGTGATAAGCTTGCTTATAAAAAGACTATAGAGCTACTCATCCATCAAGGACGCAATTCAAGTCATGCGGACTAGTGTTGGCTTGCTCCATGATTGAAACCTACTCAAACGGAAGGTCTCTGTGAACTTTTGGGGGTTTCTTTCTGAGCAGGTTGATTATCAGTTCGTGGCGAGATTTTGAAATTACCTACCCGGATTTCACCTTACTCACAAAATGCAAGGTGTTTTTTAAAACCTACTCCACTGTCTCTGGTGTGTTGGAGGAACAACACTATCAAAACTACGAATTTCCTAATCTAACCACCACAGAATGATGGTCTATGAATGATGTTCTATGCACCTTTGGTCTGACGATGTCGCTACATAGTTTTCAGTGGGCATTATCAAACTGCCTGAAGCACACCTTAATGAATGTCACAAAAAAGACACGCCCACCATCATGGATGTATACCAGGTACAGGTGTAAGGAGGAAAACCCTTCGCTGCGGAGTTGTTTACCCACCGTTACACAGGTATAAATCCAGACTGATATTGTTTGATAGACAGTTGGACACTATAATCGTTGGGTGAACACTGAGATACATACGCATTTACAGAACCCACAATTATTTGTAACCAGAGCAATGAAATCCGTACTACCTTCAAAAATTTCTATGAGCTCAGCAGTCTTACGTCTCTGGTTCCGGGTCTACGAAATTGCACAAGTTATCACTCTCCTAGTAGTCATTACCCTCCAACGAAGGCGGATCCACCGCCATCGCGTGCAATTGGGTTTGGACAGATCTTGCTGTATACCTCAACGTAAATCAAGTGCATCGTCTTTCAGGCGCAAATATTTCTCTGAAAGAAATCAAGAGATATCATCTGAGTACATCTTTATTTTTAAGGTACGTATGCGGTTGTTCGTACTACGGGCATGTCCAGTCTTGGAGTTTTATCAGGAGCATAGGAACCCAAATTTCACATGCACGCCCCCAAATGGGGACCCTTATTGTCATTAACGCACCAGTTCTGTGCAGTGTTTACAAAAACACATGCGTTAGCCATGTGGAAATTACCTCCAATTGTGGGTTTCCAGAAAGATCCCCAAACCCAGCTTTGGAAGTGATGTCCAGTGTTATACCTGGTATGGGTATACCCATGAATATCAACCTGCTAATCAAGTTATTGCCAAAAGCTATCATAGTATGGTCTAAACTGCGGAGTAACTGAAGAAAGCTGGGTACCGATTTTATCCTAAGCGATATGCTAAAGCACTGACGCGAACAATGTGACATTAAATTTGCTAGTTCCAAGCAAAACAAATCGGTTGGAGCTTTTCGTTTGAGTTGGCCGAACCACCCCGCAGACATCACCACAAAATGTGCTTTAGAATTAGAGCCGGTCAAACAGTTTTCGACAGTGAGTAGGCTTAGCGCGTTATTTAATGCATAGCCTTGAAAATATGAGTCAGGTCGATTTCATTGGGCAGTTACTCTATGGGCGTTTCTTCAGTAGACCCAAGATGTTTTGGAGAATGGTGGTCTTTAGGAGAAATAAACAATGTATTAAAATCAGCCTTTATGAGGAATGTCTCTAAGGTGAGATTACTACATAACTTTACTATCCTCAGTGATGCTGCTGTCTGTTGACTCAGTAGATAAAAGTGTGAACTTGCAATCAGGCGATCCTCATTCCAAGCCCGTTATTAGTGCGCATTGAACTGGCTTTTGACCTCAGCCCTGATAATCTGTTACAACAATGAAGGTTGAGAAAGTGCTTTCGGTACGTACTTCATTCGCAGTCAAAGTAAGTGTTTTATTACTTACCTTTCCGGTTGCTTTGAACCTGATCAATCTTCCGATGAGTAACCTTTATTTAGGTGAAACAGTACGGTTTGTTGACTTTGCAGCCGACCGGGGTATTCATCGGTGAATTACCAGAAGCCTCTGCAAGATACTGCCGAGTATTTTGCAACAGACAAGCAGGCTTTCAAACTGGGACGGTGCTAAAAAACCCGTAGAAAGTTTTTAGACAGTGGTCCACATTTTATATTCAGTTGCATGGGTTACCGCCTCAGAGCGATGTAGCACAGAGTTGAAGACATAAATTTATAACCGACATCTCCCTGATTAACGTAAAATTTGACAGGCCTCTGCCAGTGTCTGACAGACCGGGTAAAATCGCAACCTTCGAGTTTTCGCCGGATCGAACTGAAGAAGTGCTTTAGCTCTGGGCCAGACCACATTAAAGCCTGTTCAGTGACAAGCTGAGTATGAAAACAAGCAAGTGGTTCTCATTCATAAGCACTCAAATATTGCACAACCTCTTGCAGGTTTAAGTAGCCCCTACTGAACTGAATGCGTGGCGTCACCGGGATTTTCTTAAGCAACTGAATGTGGTGCACCAGGCCACCTCATGTTTCAGTTGACAGGATATTCGAGACGTCGCGATACATTGTATAGACGTAATGCATTACTCATAAGGGTGATGAAAACTTTTCGACAGCCCCAAGAGGGGCGAAATCTGTCGTGGGCTGTCGAAAAGTTTTCAGCATCACTCTGCTCTCATTGCATGTCAGATGTCCGGAGTTCAAACCCCAGCACGACTTGATGAGATTTATTAGTAGTGAAACTCGAGCCCAGTGCTTCCCCCTTTTGGGGGAAAAACAACTTCCTGAGGACAGGAGGAACGACAATGCCAATAACCCCGCAACAACTCACAACTAGTTGGATAAGTGTCAGGTACTTGCTCCCTCTAGTTCCAAGCCGCAGTTTGAGTGATTTTACTCACCCAAGATGAGCTGATGATAAGTTTGCTTTCATGGACTATGAAATGTTAAAACACTCATTTTGCGGTTCGCTAGTAGTCAGATTTCTCGGACTTTGAATGCAAAAGCTATATCAAACAAGAACCAGTTCATGTATACCGTAAGTATTCGTAGGAATCTCACTCTATTTGGATTGTGACGAGAAAAACAACCTCACGTCCCACATTGAACATGCTTATTGGCGGTAGCAACAACATGCCTTGGATTTGCTGGCAGGTGAGCTACACACCGTTAATGAGGGCCAATGTTACGTGTCATTCTGTCTGTCGATTTGTGACAGCCTCAACTATCCGTCTTTTTTAAATCACTCATTCTTACCATGAGATTAGTCTTATGTGGGTTACGAGGCGCTACAACACTCGATGGAAGCAAAAATCAGAATAGGGCAGCTGAGGAGGGAAATTTAAAAATCCTTGCCACAGACGTCTGAATTCGTTTCCTAAAGACCTACATTATTCGTTTCTCAAAACGTTAGTCAAGTAACCTGCTCGATTTTGACGACATCCTTCTAAGAATTTGCACACGTTACCGGTATTGGAAATCTGGGTATCGACGAGGTTTTTGCCTAAATGGATGCGGAATAAAAGTATTTTGGGTCAGTAGTGGCAAACAGCAACTTCATTTGGGAGAGGACTTCCCTTGTCTATCCCTCTAAGAAGTTCGCAAAAGACAAGTTGACTAACCGTGAATAACTGAGCAGTTTGTCCCGAAAATGGTTCAACACGAGAAGACCCGCCCATAAAATGTCAGAGTTACTTTTCATTTTCATACGGAGTAACTACTGAGCGAATATATCAGAAAAAGGAGAACCCTTTTGTTTATTTATTAGGCCTGTAAGCAGCTACGCTGAACATGAATAAATCAGGGGTTTCGTTCCTGTCAGCATTGGTCTAAAAGGCTTCATATTTATGCCAGTTGGGTTTTCGGGAGAAAATATCGGCATTGACTTCAGAGGTTAAAATGATTCAGAACTTGTTCAGCCAAAATACGTCGGTTCCCCTGTTCGACTACTGAGAAAATACAACAATAGTGGGTTGTACTTAGTCCCACTATGTGCAGTCCACCACAGCGAAAAAAATTAGGTTCCCCTTTTCGACTACTGAGAAATTACAACAATACTGGGTTTGTTTATTCCGTGTGTGCGACAACCCTTACTAATTCACAGTCCACCACAACATGAAGACCCTGGGTCTATGTCAGTTAGGTGTGAAATAGACGAGCTAAGCACAACAACCAAATTAAATTGATTTTCAGTTTTGTTTTGCGGCCAAAATATCAGATGGAAGTAGGTACAAATTCAAACAATCTTATCAGTCGGACGTAGGCTGATGTTCCAATTTCAAGATCAGAATGAGAACGATTTAGCATATCGATAGACCAATTATGTGAACTAAAAAATTAACAACTCCATTGTATTTTAACACATTTTGCTCAGTAGTTGGATAATACAACGAGTCATATTGTGGACTGGCATGCACAGCCAGCGGAATTCGCACACAAGGTACGCTTGATATCCTTAAAGGCAGATTATCAGAGGTAGGCCAAGAAACAGCAACTTCCCAGATAAATTTGCTTCATACCATCGTGAATATCGCACTCTATTCAATGTAACATGAACAGTAGAATGGTTATGTTCTTTCGTTGACTGGCATACACAGGAAACGGAAAACGAACGGCATTCGAAGAGCCCTGAATGTAACCCGTGAGACCACCTAGTACACTACGTACTTGGGGCTTTTATTGCCAATGCATAATGTGAACGATCAACACACCTTAGTAGATGTTCACGACATCAGCCTGAATCTTTGCGATTTGAATGAAGTTTAGATTGGGAGTTGACGCGGTGAAAAACCGTGAACGTTGTACTACACACCAGTTTGTATTTCGTGTTTGATGCCCGTTTAAGTGATCAACCAAGTAACATGCCACAAATTCTATCTTCTTCGGACTCCACTATTCGGATATACGGTACGTAAGTTCACTTCCACGAGTTGTAGGGAAGTTTACGGGAGTGTCTAGAATCCTTACCAAATTAACTGGCAAATTTGTGGATGATGACGGGTAGGCGACCCAGAGAAGATTTTCCCATACCAAGCTGTGACACGGTGTGGACACAGTGCTTTTCTTCTTGTCAGAATCATATAAGGCAAAGTGCAGATATTTTATCCTGTAAATAAATCGATTGAAGGAAGAATTGTACACACGATAGCCATGACCATCTGTTTTCTATGCTTAAACGGATGTTTTATCGACCAGCCGAACTCAATTGTTAAGTGACGCACAAGTGCGGGACCACGTCACATACGGGAAACGGAAGTTCACACCCTCACCGACTAAATTGGCATATCTGGAAGTATTTTTGGTTTGGGTTTCTGACGTCTTTTTCTGAGTTTGGAGCCACCAAAAGGCCTCAAAACTCACGAATGCGTCATCGCAGCTTGGTAGGTCATTTACAAGACGTTTAGAAACCACCGTACGGATCATTTTGTCAAAGAAAATGGAATCAGAAGATGAAAAATTTTGATAAGGATTAGGTCGGAATCATGTAACAATGAGCGCGTCCAAAATATCTTGAGGAACCACCACAGTCTCAGTGATTTGCCAAGCGTTCAGCCAGCTAAGCAGAGACCGTATAAGTGAACAATCGAGAAGCTAATTGCTGACTTTTTCTCAGGCAAATCGATTTAACATGTACAGTGGTACCATCTTCCAGGAAGCTGTGAGAAACACGTCACTGACAGTTCGCAAACATGACACGAAACTCGGGGTTAGGCGGTCCATCATGACACATCTAGTGTGTCAGTACATGGCAAAATTCTTCTAGGTCTTGGTGGAATTTTCCTTGCTTTTTGAGAAGAGAATAAATTTGGTTCAGGAGAAACCCACTCATTTGTTAAGAAAGTTGGTGCTTATAGTAGACTCAAATAAATTCCAGGTGAATCCTTTAGTTGTGATATTCTTCAACTGAATCTGCTGCACAAAGACCGACGCATGTTTCGGTCGTTAATACAGTCGATATTCGCAGTATATTTTATTGAGGTGACATTTATAAGGTTGCTGAAAACTTTTCGACAGCCCACGACCGGTTTCACCCATCTTCGGATTCATCACGTGGTTTCCGTCTACCTTATGTTTGCGAACGAGAGATTCCGTAGAATATTTTGTTAGAAACAAGGTAGGTTGCAAATGAACGTACTTCGCTTATTGCGTACAACTTGATGTTCAAGTAGAACACAAGTTTGGCAGAAACTTGGGACTACACCTGCCCTGATGAGCCCCAAGAAAAACAAAGCTTGTTGTGGGTTATCGAACAGTTTTAAGCAACCTCATGCGTAGTGTGCTCCGCTGGTTTTAGTTACCGAGTCAAGTGGCGTTCCAGAAACAGTCACAAACAGCAGGAATGAATGGAAAGCAACCCACGTAACCCCGCACAAATATATTTTCCCCGTAATACTGCGGTGGCCTGAATTGACATTCTTGCTTTGCCAATCTATTAAAGTAATTACAACCTGAATGCACTCGACAAATCGGGCGGTTGGTTTACCCGATCAGTAAAGGAGCTTTCAATATTTGTTAACACCAGTGAATCAATCCTGATTTGGATATACATATAAAGACAGCTTGGTTCCCACCGGAGTGGCAGAAACACTGGACTAGCAAGGAGGTTTTTTCCCTGTCCCAGAAAAGAGTGGCTGATTATAAGCCCTTTTAAATGGTTATAGGCAGTGTTCATAAGTCATACCACCGCAACAAACACGAGATCAATTTAGTCTTCTTCACTGTGAACCTACTACCCTCACCATCACCGACGGTCACCTGAGAAATGAAACTTGAAAATGTGTGCACTTGTCTCATTTGTTAATTTATCCATCCATAAATTTTATCAGCAATTCACATGCCGCTAGGTGACCACGTCCTATGTCTTCTGTATTCAGCCGTCTTCCTCAGAAAATGGATTTTGGCCCGCTAACCTTTCGGTAAAAATTAGATCGGTCTCTGTTAGGTAATCTCAAGACTTGTTATATCTGCACGGAACCACTCCGTTTTAGATAAACGGATGTTCTGATCAATCATTTTCGCCAACTAAGAACTAGACCAAAGTTCCATTCTTACCAGAGTTTTGTAGTAGTGAAAGTCCTTAGACCAAGCAGGAATCTTATGTGTAAGGTGCACCGGATTCTTTTCAGAGAGGTTTGGTAAACAATCGGTGGATTTATTGTTGGGCAATTGATTGCACCGGATTCTGTTCAACCTGATAAGGGGAAAATGCGTTATTTGCCACTTAACTTAGCAGCCAGCCGGAAATCGGCCTGATCGGCACAATGGAGGACCTGCCTACCATAACTTCTTCGTGTGGAATAAGTTTGTCGTCCAATGCCTCGTTTCTAGTGTCAAACTAACTAACTAAGTCCAGTCTAGAGCAGGACGCTTAATCTTGAAAAGTAGTGTTGATTGAGTTAGGTTGGAAGTAGGTTGCTGCAACGCCTCGCAGCTGTTTGCATCATCATATTGAAGCATAACTCAATAATTCAGTATGTGCTTGCATGAGTGCAGACTGATTTAGGGGTTCAACCGACAAGCCATGAAGAGTTCGGACGTTTCTTAGTCGGACTAGACGAAAATATGCGCAGAAACGTAGACGACTTTTTCTGTAGCCAACTATTTTTCTGGTCTCATTTATCAAAATAAAGGCAGCCAATAACACTGATAGAGCTTGTCGATCGTCGACCCCGATAACTGCATCCGCAAGTCATTAGATCTGTTACAAATGAAACCACAAATGGACTAGGCTCGAGGGATGTGAACGGCAGTCAGCAAGAGCGCAGCGTTAAAGTCTGACCGTTGGATGGGTTACATAAAAAAGGTTCACAGGTGATGAGAAAGATTCCATCACGTGTTTTCTATTTCGAGTCGTTCTGAATTTGTAGATTTGTGGATATTATTAGCACCCTCACATTATCAGTCGACACTTGAATCCTCTAGTAACCAGTGTTTTTACTACTTTGGAGTCAAACGCCCGCGCGCAAACCGAAATTGGGACAGCGTGCGACTCAGCAATATCTAGAATCCCCGGTGTTGTTGAGCCTAAAGAACAGTATAAAGGCTGCCTTGGGAGTCACTCGGGCTGATATTCAAGACGTGGGAGTACTTCTTTCCATATACTGCCCAAAAGATAGTTTCATCCCCAACAAATACACTTATTTGCATTCCAATTAGGTTTTCAAGGGAGACTCACCTGAATCCCAATTAAAGAACATCATAAACGAGCGATTCAGTTGGGATTCAGGTGCGTTTCCTGTTAAAACCAAATTGGTGTGCAAATGATCATATTTGTCATGCAAGTTGCCTCCAAATACAACATAGGGTTGACGTAAACTCGGGGACTGCGCCTATCTAATGAACCCCAAGAAGGGAGAAACCGGTTGTGGGTTGTCGAAGTGTTTTCAGCAACCTCACGAGTAGTGTGTCGGGTCTACATAGTTTCACCCTGTTCTGATGCTCATCAAGTTAGCGTAGTCGATGACTACCGGCTGAGTACCAGCCAAACATACTAGGAGAAAATACTCTGATGTCACTGGTGTTTACCCTTGATCGGCGACCACCTTCTTAGTCCACTAATTCCGTATCTTTGAAAATAAATATTTTCCACGTAGGTTATATGGTATAAACTCTCAAAGATTGTGCACTGCTAAGAAGCTGACTGATAGCCCCAATAACAAATGGCAAAATTTTCAAAATCGAACCACATATGTAATAATGAGGACAATTAAAGTTGTCCTGAAACACATTTCGTTTGTGTTCATATTTTCATAGAAAAACTAGGAAGGGCAAATGATTGAACCGTGCTTTGACTTGCTCGATTGTTCAAATCTTTTTAGTCTTTATTCCGTTTTTTCACATCGATCTTGAAAGGAAAAAAATAGATGCGTGGCGAACCAATCAGTCTTATGCCCCAAGGGATTGTTCATTTTGGTTTGACAATTGTAGCAGTTTTGATAGCAGACAACCTGATAACAAACTATAATGTTTTCCAGCTTTGTAGGCATGCAATATATGAATGAAAAATGCTTACTTGCCTGGCAAATAGACCTATGAAAATTGCATGGCTGGAAAATCGAACAAGAAATGGGGTCTGATTTGAGGGCACTGAGAGAAACGAGTACCTAGGCAAAGTCTTACTGATTTAACTATGGCAGACTGACAACACGAAAATGAAGAGAGAATTCCAACAGCCCCAGAATTGCAAATATACCGCAAGATGCCTTCCAGAAGCACTAGATCCTCCCAACGGAAGCTTTTTTCTGAGTGCTCTGAACATTTCGTCCCCGACAGTTTAGGAGTCAATAGGGTATCAAACGTCCGTCAGTCCTCTTGTGTTATTCTTTCGTCTGCGAATGTGATACAGCCCTTATGGAAAGGCTGGATACCTATTATGCTGCAGTTGAACCCGCAACGTCAAGTGGTTGACCAGCGCGATCACTGCTCACCCAACAGACACGAATAATCGGGTCGATCAGGCTGAAGCATTCAACGTGATTTAACGGACGCCTCCCGGATGGTCTCAAATCATTCTCCAAAACGCGCTTGCAAAGGCCACTACTGGGCTCTGCCAATGACTCCAGTTGTTTGCAAAAAAACATCTGTTCATACATCCAAATTCCCACAGACTGTTTTCTACTAGGCTAATCAAATTTTGTACTCGTTGGCTGCTTGAATCCAATCACAACAAAGGCGAAAAATTCGGAGCGGATCTCATCCTGAGTGAGAAACTAGCACCAACCGAGTGTTTACTCACATTTCAAGGTTGGCTACAAGTGAATAAGCACAAAACCTCTGTGTGACACGAAATCAAAAGCGATAGAATGAAATGGCGGCGTTACAATTCAGACTTGGTTTTAACGATTGAATGCGGATTTTGATTAGAATGTCGATTCTAGGAACCCGTATAACAAATGAACCGAACACTCCGTCTGGACAACATTTCAGTCTTGGAGGCTAACTATTCCCCAGACATAATGCATTTCTGAGCAATTTCTGGAACAACCTCGTTTTCAGAAAACAGCGACCAGCAACCAACTTACCCTTTTTCTTCTCAATTCAAGTGCAGTAATACCTACAATTCTCAATACTTGTATAAAATTCAGTTCCGCTCTGTCTACGCTTTCCATTGGCAACAGAAGTGCTTGGCTAAACAACGGATACAAATAGTGAACCGTGAGAATTTACTTTCTGGGAGAAGGTTGTTTTCTGCTTCACGAAAATGTTGTAGGTTTTGTATCCTAGATCTCTGGAATCTTTCTGGTTGCCCTTTGAAAAAATCTAGCTTACGTGCTGTGGGTCCTCACACCCAGTCGGAATGTCGATCATTCTCTTTAGGTGATGACATAAAGTATGCCCAACTTCGTTAAACCCTATCTGTGTTAAACCGATGAACGGAGCAAACCTACACAGCCTTAAGGTTACATTTTAAGTGACCTTGGAGCAAGTGATCTCATCCCACTCTGTAAGGAACTCGAGGTTTCATTGTCTTCACGATATTGTCACTCAGTGATGATGGACGATGATCGAAATTGTGCCAATGAAGAACAGTCTGTCAAATATTGACTGGCTGTCGCTCTCAGCGTTGCTTAGCTCGTGTAGTCCTACACGTCTGTATGCCCAAAGCATGTTCATATGGAACAGATCTGAACAGGTACTCCGGATGCGGACTCGTAGCGGCCAGCAGGTTCAGCCAACCGAATAATAGTTTGAAATCTTGAATATCGGCCCAGGTAAACTTCGACCAGGCCTTTTCTGTGCACGTTTTGCCAAAGACCATAAACGAAAGATACATTTGAGTCTCTGGCTAGCACCAGCTTGGTCCATCAATAAGCGTCTAACTCCACATCTGAATTTCTTCTTGATTTGTAGACGCTCACATGCTAAGCAAACCGGGTGTACACAAGCAGCACGTTAAACCGAACACTTGGTATCATCAGGTGCTTCCAATAGCTAATTGTTGTGCCACACCAAGCTGGTAGTATCGTGTTTGTGGAGCAAAACGGAACTATTCTAGAAGGTGGTGTTTTTACCAGTCTCTTCTCAGATATTCTACAGTGGTTACTTATATGCAACAGAAGCATAATAACACACTGATCGATTACTTCAAGCAAAGCAAGATGCAGAGGGTAATCACAGTTAAAATCGGTTCATCCCTCCTAACGTTTAAACAAAAGGTAAGTGTATGCCGGTTTAATGAAAAACACCGAAATCAAACGATCACCTAGGTAACCGGCACGGGTCTCCGTCCGCAACATGTAATTAGATAATCGGGTGGAAGTATTGCCCGTTTTCTTGAGTGAGTATGTTTCGCGTCAAGACAATAAAGTTGAAGTTGCTAGGATTTAATAAACATTGACATTTTGAGTCATTTGAAGCCAACCATTGTTGAAATTAAGTAGTACTATAATATAATTGTTCAACTGTAACACCTTTTCGACAACTAGCTACCATGCCACCCGAAAGAAGCACGGAGACCGAGATACTGACAGGTTGCCCAAGCCTAGACAGGAACAGTGGAGATGCGGAGCTGGGTTCAAAGCACGGACCTTCCGGTCAATAATTCTGCGCCCTAATCACTGAGCCACCTCGAGCTCTTGTTGGGGGCGAAGACCGTGCTGGAAATGAGCGTACCTGATGTTCAATGATACAACAGTATTCGCACCACATATCCCATACTAGCATATTACTTGTAACCAAACTGTCTCAAAAGACCGTCATGTGGTCGCTCAAACTCGGTCATAATTTGTAGTAAAAGGGCAACTGTGTAGGAGAACGGCGTATTCCTAATAAAAATTGGGATAAAATGCATTCGGTTTCGTAAACTCTTCGTTTTGTCATGAAACGAATAGTAAGGAACAGAGTAAAACACGGCGATCTCTTCGGAGGGTCTATGGCAAAAGGAACAAACAACTGAATTGCCCGAGAACTTCCTTTGAGGCAATCGGCTGAGAAAGCACACTGTTCCGAACTCATCAGATGCAGCCTGCTCTCAGGAAGATGTATCTTTGAAGAAACTCCTACAGCTACTCTCGGTTAAGTCAAAAGCCGGATATCCCACTAACAAACCTATGTAACAAGTCAAAAATAACTTTGTGAGAGATTTACTACAACTTGGATGGCTTCTTTTTTAGGCTGAATTCAAATTTGTACTTGCACGAAATCCGGGTATGATAGTAGAAGAGATAAAAGCTGGTTTCCTCGGGTAACTTCATCTGTCAATCGGACCGAACTATTGATCATTCTGATAATTCAACCTACGTCAATCTATCCTCCGTTTTAGCATAAAATCCTAAGTGACTTTTGTAAACTATGCGGCAGCTGTAGAAAATCAAAAGCTTTTGAGGAATAGAAAGTCAGGCTTCTCTTAGACGTGAGTTGAACATCACCGTGTTTGGGAAAAGTTCAACACACAGCAAACAAAGAGCAAACTCTTCATGCAAAATGCGGCATTTTCGGATAACCAGAGTGTTGAGTGAACGAGATCCACAGCATCTTGTAGAAGCCAGTTTCAATGAAGTGTACTCCTTTCTTTCTACGAGTTGAATAAATTCAAGAGTACAGTGTTGAAAAGCATAGCTAACGACACAAGTTACGGGGACTCTGTTTTCTGTGGAATTATTTGGCTGAAAACATTTCCCGAGAAACATGATTTTACCCAGCACCAATATGGTAATGATGATAAAAACACTGAAACATTAACAATGTTTCCAGGTGGTCGAATTTCTGGCGGAAGTATCATCTTTCTCGGAAGTGTACCGGGATATTTGTAGCTCGGGCGCATTGATTGGTGGCTGATCAGGTGGTCTTTGATCTGTTCAAGTTAACTGCTCAACACAGTGAACAAATCAATCGCCAACTGATCAACCACAAATCATCCCTCTCCTTATGGCCACTACCACCCTTGGAGTGACGGATTTCGATATTCAGCAGAAGTACTTGATTTGGGGGAGCGTATCACATTTTGTTTGTTAAATGCTGAAAGGCTAGAATGACGAGAGAGTTTGCAGTGTAAACGTCACAAACAATTCAGGGTAGTAAAAAATACACTAGATATGTAGATGTAGATATGTACTTTTTCGTGCTTGTCTAGTCGCTCCCAACTCGTGTGTCCGGAAATCAACAGTTCACACTCTTTTGCGCAGGGCCACACAGATGTGCTTGGCAGTGACACAGGATTCTCAACCAACTTCTTATCGAGAAAGGTGCTCAAGTAGGTCAGGTATTTGCCAAATTGTTCTTTTCCAACCCCAGGAGTTGTGAGTGAAATCGCCCACATGCATTTTGAGTTTTGAAACTAGCTAGTGGTTCTATCAGTCTTCGATACCTCAACCATATACGAGTACTACAGTGTAACTCGACGGCTGCCTGTCCCTCGATTTCAGGCGGCCAGGTCTGGGACTGTTTTTTCTGATTCTGAAGCCTTCGGACTTTCTGTCCAAAAGCATTTTGAGCAAAATGCTTCCCCTATTTTCAGTTGTCAGATGAAGTTATTGCGTGTGGTCATCCATAACACTGTATTTGAACAGGATACGTGGTTGTGTTTCACCACTGGTCTTCACAGTTTCACGAGAACACTCAAAACGTGACTGTGACATGTGTGCTGCAAACTAATTCGAGAAGTGTGGGTCATTTTCTCTTACTGAGTCTGCTTTTCACGGCCACTCAACCTTGTGTGAGGCTAGACAGTGAAAGGAAACGACATGGCCTTAAAATAGCTGCCTCCAGATACAAACGTTTCATTTCAATTTTAACTCTTTATAATGCGAACTTTTAACAAACAATATAGTTTCATAGATTTATACGGCTTTTGGAAGTGCATAACATTTTAGACGACGAAGATGGCCCCATCCACGGAATACTGTGGTAAGTAAAAAAGGAAGTCTTTGAGTAGTGTGTTACGGAGAATCCCCCCCTCAAATGTCAACGGGGATGACACTGATACCTAGATCGATATTTCAACTGATGGTTTAATGCATCCGGTGCAGGTGTGTAGTAGTTAGACCAGTGTTTGTCGAATTTTAAACGCTACTCGCCCCAAGCTGTAAATTATGGCTGTGTACTTGACTGGGATGTATCTGTGAGGCTGACACGAACGAAAACGAAATGAAAAGTCGTCTCGGTGATGGTTGCCTCCTGAAAGACGATAAGATAATCAGCCGTGTGCCATCCCAAGGAGATCATTTCACAGTGGCTGTTTTGGGCCCAGAAGGGCTTTCAAGTCGGTCAACCTTTGATTCAACTAGTTTTCTGTTGCATTCACTCTATTGCGGGCCTCAGCCTAAAACCTGATTAATTTTCCCACGATACTTGATGTACCACCTGACGAGTTTTCATCTATACCATCACTGTCGTATCACGCAGATTCATCAACCGAATTTTGTAGGTCATTTAGCACAAGACCAAGGCGTTTTTCTGACTGTTGATTCTTCCGATGTCAGGTCCAACAACAGAGTTATTCCACCTCCCTTCTGCTTGTCGCGTACCTCAAAAATTCCTCAGTCAAGGAATCGAAGCCATTAGTACACTTGTTTACTTAGGGGTACTTTTTGCTGAATAGAAAAAGTGCGACAGGAGCTGTCTCCCGTAGTTGTCACTTAACAAGAAAGCCCTGCGTTGTTTCAAGCTTATTTCACAAGTCAATCGACTCACATTGACCTACTAAAAAACAAATAGCCATAAGCAAAGTCAGCATCCTTCTCAAAATAATATCAGTGTACTACTGGCTGCGGGTATTCATACATTTACTTTCCTTTGGTGGGCTCAGACGACTGTGCTGAAAGGTTATCTCACCCACCAAAACCACCGGCAGGTACTATTATGTTGGTCACGATTGGCCTGAAGGTCCAGTAGGCAAAGGTGCGAATCGACCAATTCATCTGTGAATAAATGTTAGATCCGATTATTCAGTAAAGTAAGGAAATCGATGCCTCTCTAACTAGGACATCACGTACAACAACACGTACAAAATCACGCTGTATAACCAGCGTTCATTGTCAAATTAGCCGAGGTCAAGTCACGTGCTCTAACACGCATTGTGAGATTCGTAAGTGTGATCCGACTAATTTTATCGATCTCTGGATTAAGAAACCCTGCGCATTCGAAACACATACGCAAAGATACGCTGGACTTTATGACAGTGATTGTAACTCTGGTGTTTTTTACCTCCTATCATCTGAAGGCCATGCTGAAATATTACGCTAACTTACACCACTAGTGCGTAATCATGCATCGTCGGCCAAAAAGCAATGCGTAACCGTGGATTCATCTGTGATTAACTGGCTCATCTGACTGATCGGTTAATTCAAGAAGTTGTCTGACTGATCGGCCAAATTAATAAATCCATGCTTGAATTTGTCAAGATGAACTAATAGGAGCGCAATACGTTTTGCAATATTGACAGTACTTTTGCAAGATAATTTGGTCAGGCCATTGGAGCTACTACTGACAGACGTGATCGGGCTGCGTGAAGCTCATCCATACATCGTCTTTCGTCTTTCATCTTTAGGCAGTTGCGGACAGAGCGACCGCTGGCTTAACAGTTAGTTGGACTGTCTCTGAGACAACAGCTGATGGAAAGGCAAATTTCACTGCGCACAATGCTTCGTTATTCATACTTCTTTTTCTGTCACCCAAGTGAGTATCAAAGTTGACCCACTGACGTGGCTGGACAAATATGGTTCCTTACCTATTATTTATACAGTTGTTTGCGCTAACCGTTCCACTGTCCTGCACTGCCATTCCGTTCGATCTTTTCGGGTCGACACAGGGTTTTTATAGCCAATCAGTGATAGACGCTAAGTTAGCTAGCGTTTATAATCTTACTGTTTTGCCCTCTGTCACAGTAGTTGGCCCACCATAGTCGGGTGACTTTTCAACACCTCGTTGACTGTGCAGAACGAAAATGTTCCAGTTCCCAGAAGTTTGTGTGACAATGGAGGTAAAGGTCCATCAGAAAGTTTCCCGTTTAAGATGTCATCTTTCGACCATGTAAAAAATATGCCGATGCATTCTGATGGACGTAGCACACTATTTGTCCACCACATGTACCAACGTTTTCTGTGAAATTTCATGTTACCATGGCATCTTCAGCACATCCGGCGTTGTTTCTCCAGCCTTCGACCATCGGCACTGTATGATATTGCGGTTGACAGATTATTTCCTCTAGACAAACATTCTTTCTTCATTCATCTTAACCTGTCAAGGCACTCGAGATGAGTCAGAAACCCTGCAAACACTGACACACCATTGTTCCGTGATCACTTACGGAAGAGAAGTTTAGTAGCGGACATTGATGGCTAGTTAGATTTCCAGGTCAGCTTATGTTTATTAATTCGTATGCAATCCATTTGCAGCGATGTTAGTGGCGCGTTTGGTAATCAGTCTAATTTTATGAAAACTGGGGCTAGGGTGTAAAAATATCAAACCAGAAAATTGGTTCACAATAAAGAAGGTGATAATCCCTGAGGGAAAGTGTGCATGGAGTTTTAACGCATGAAAAACCCTAGTTAAGCCGAATACAGTGAGTTCACTTTCCAAAAATTCACACAATATTCGATGTTTTGTGTAGACCGCAACAGATTTGGAATGACAATTCTTGACATGTTAACAGAAGCGTTTCCACAATTTTCTCCAGCAAATAGCAAGTATGATACAAAAGGTGAGAAACTTTGAAACAAGATAAGTCATAGGATCCACTGAGTTTTTTGTGATGGGTGCTGGTTTACAAACCTCGGGCCTATAGGAAACCTAGAGAAAGAAATTTCCGGTGGCGTGATCCCTACGATGCGTGAAACGTTTTCAGGTGAGTCATGTGGTTGAGCTAGCATGCATAAGCTACTTTGGGTGTTCAAGACGCACCCGTCATAAGGCACATTGATGAGACCACTCTGTTTAAAGAGTAAGCTTCACAGTAGACGATTCCTCTCGGTTGTGATTGCTGAGTACCCTTCAGACAAAAGAACTTGCACGAGTGTTCACTCATACTTTAGCTCATTTGAGTAGTGAATAACGCGGGTTGATTTCTCACACGTAGGTCTCACAATTAAGCCCTGGAAGAATGACAACAACCATGCTGTTCAACCTGACAGAAAGAGACGGTAACTGCAGGTCTTGTGCTGTGTTGGTCACAGTGGAGGTCACTGGCAGTAAAGGTCAACCTCGTCATCCGGTCAGTTCAGCGCAGTATCGATAGGCAATCGGTTATATACTCAGAGTTCATCTATTTTGTCGTCAATGCCTCGTTTTCTATTAGTTTCTCTGGTTCACAATTCCCATCAGAATTATGTTAAACAACAACTTTGTTCTTTTCTGATATCAATTTCGAACGAAACAACTACAGCCCCAAACTTATTCCATTTTGTCGAGATCTGTGTACTGTCACGTGTTGCCTTTGCCGAGTTTGCCGATAGTCAGCATTTCTCAGTTACCAACAAGCAGAATGATGGACATCAGGTGTAGTGTTCTCCATTATGGCACTCATCTGTATACTTCAAGTGCAAAGCATGCGATGTTACCTTAAGAGGGCCGAGCAAACATCACCAGAGCTTTCTTGAATGACTATGTCACCGCAGGAGGGTAAGTGTGGACTTACCAGCTTTGTTTGCAGATTGCAATTATAAGCACAGGTAAGGAAGACAGTCATTGCCACCCGAATTATACAACTGCCTGGGTCCAACCCGATTTCACAGCTCAGAACGGTTGAAAATTAAACAAGAAAGGTGAAGTTCAGAATCAATTTTGGAGAAAGCAAAATTGCACTGATTACTTCAGTGAGAACGTTTCAGAGTTAATCATGGCCAAAAAGACCTAATACCCTTTGGGAAAAAGTTGCCGCAGGAGATGAGGAGTTGCATTGGTCCCGTGAGTCTTCTGTCTAAAGGAGAACGCCTTGCATATTTAAGGCGGTGTGTGGTCGAAATTACGCTTGCGGTCCAACCTCAAGTGAGCGTGGTCCATCCTAGCGTCGATAATTCAAAATGGAGTCAGTCGGTCGACGTTGCAAAATGAAAAGCAGATTTTTATTCTTTATGCGCCACTGAGAAAACGCTGCCGCGGTTAGTTATGAATAAGTACGATAATTGAACAACAGATTACTCCGTAAAATGTGCGCAGTTGTGTGGGAACAATGCGTGACCGGACTGCGAATTGAAATAGGGCAAACGGAAAATGTCTCGTAGAAACTAGACCGAAATAAGTAGACTGATCTGTAGAGCTATTTCTTTCCCATCACTACCTATTAGAAGTAGTATCTCATTTAATCTTCCACACTCATCTTGTGACCGAAAAGCGGAAACGGAAGAAATCGATATTCACCAGGTTATCACAACCCCACAACTCAGTGCAACACATGGGAATTTCCACAGTGCAGCGTGAAACCAGTACCTGTGTTTGTGTTCAGTTTGTGGTGTGTTCAGTGACCCTGAAAAGTGTATGGTAATGAAGGCTTCAGTCGAGGGCACAAGTTTATCCGAAATAAAACAGTTCCAAGCTGAAGTACGTCATATCTCGAAGCTTTCTAAAACAAATTCAACAGTATACCTATTTCGATCTTTTCTTCTATGCCCCCTGACCTGATGTGACTACTCTCGTCAATTCCATCGCAAGAAGGAACAACTATACTCGAGTGTCGCTCATAATAAGAACAGTCAATAGTAAGCGCTTTAGGAGTAAACCGCACCTAGGATTTTGGTTGTCCAATATCGGAAGCAAGCGCGTCTGAGACTACCCTCTGGAAGCAAATGAACGGTGTAGTACGACCACGAGAACATGTTGCAGGGTTCGTGGACAGGTTAACTAATCGGAGAAGTACCCAGTAGTCACTTCGGCTTTTAGGATTGCTGGTTCACCGCTCAAGACACTCCCTGACAAAAGTACCACGAAGGCTTTGAGCCTGCGTCGGGTCTTGATGACTGTAGGCAGATTCAGAAGCTGAAAACACTAACTAGAGTAGAAGGGGAATAGACCAGAGTTTCACGCGTTTCGGGAGCCACAGGTGGCTAATCTCGAGAGCTGCCATCAGGACTGGAACTCTGATTGTCGTCATCATGGCTTCTTGCTTGCTTCTTCATGGCTTCTTCAACATCGATGACGATCGATGCACTCTTGATGACATAGAGTGCATTTCACGTCATCTCACCTAACAGAAAAAACATCACAGTGGTAATGCAGTTAGCAGTCGAAGTGGATTTACTGGGTGATTGTCATATTAAATAGTTGATGTGATTACCGTGATTGATGGATGAGTGGCGATGTATCCTGTCTAATTGTTGATCAGTCACTTATGGCCGAACGGCCAAGTGATCAAACCAGCTGATAGATGAGAAATCACGGGTTCGGAATTCTCTTGAATGTCGTGAGATGCGCACTGCTGATAAATTTCAATAGGAATGAAAATGCTATGCAGTGCCCCTCGGCTTTTCAGCGCAGATCGGTTTCACCTATTGAACGAAATCCCGATTGAAAATGGCCAGATCTCCTCACCATACCGTCGATTTTCAAAACATGCCATACGTTTGTAATGGGTAGTGGACATTGAAGTTGGACAATAGGACTGGAAACTGAAAAACAGCTCACTGCTAATCAAGTTCTCAATAAGCACACTTGTTTTTCATCGTAATATCCGGATACATCTTCATCAGAAAAACATGCAGTTTTATGGTTTTCATTCAAGTGCTACTGAGTAGTACAAATGATCACCTGTTCATAATAAACCCGAAAAGAAGAACTAACATTATGTTGGTGTTGATAATACACTAAATTACAGCCACAGATGACACATAAACTCCGGTCAATGTTAAGAACCTTGTCATATTTACGATATTACTTTATTAAATTACGAACTGCGTCTCTGCCTACTGATTAAGGCACGGTTTCTGAAGAAGTAAAGCCTTCGGGCTCGTAGTGATAAAGGATTCGTCGCTGCCCGATTGGAACCGCAATCGTCCCAGTAACAATGAGCATCAGCAAAGACAAAGCAGCTTTTCACCGATTTTCTGGTCATAGATTAGCGGGACTCAAGAGAAAATCGTTTTGCCAACCTATGTGTGTATGGAATGTGGTTCTCGTTTCTCGTTTTCCAGTCAAATGCAAAGTTGTTGATTCAGGTCAGTCTAGCAGCAAGGTAACAAATATGAAGTACACAGCAGGTGGTAGCATTTCGAAACAATGTCTTATTCTTATCGATTCGAATCAACTAATTGGAGTAAAGAGGCTTGAGATGGCGTGATTACGGGGTTCTGGTATGCATCAGGTCATCAGTAATAGTTGCTAAGGCAACTGACGACTCGGAAAATATATAAAAACTTGTTTTTTTCAACGGGATATTCAATTAAATTCGGCTGAATCTCTTGTTTTCGTGATGTTCTTCGGCTGAATTTGCCGCACACGACTGCCTCATGTTTCATTTGGCACAATATTCCGGATGTCGCAGAAAATTGCGAAGAAGGAACGTGCTACTTGCACAGCACATTCAGTTGAAGAAGGACATCATAAAACGAGAGATTCAGCTTGAATTTGGTTGAATCTTTTGTTAAAACCAGATTAGTGTGCAAGCTAGTGTACTCGGCAGTTACGTCCAGTTTGAGTACAAGTAGAACATAAGGTGGAAGAAAACTTGCGCAGTGCGACTAACTGATGATCCCGAAAATGGAAGAAACTGGTCGTGAGCTGTCGAAGAGTTTTCAGCACCCTCACGAGTAATGCGTTCCCTCTAGGCAAATTGCCGGCCATTCTCAACACGCTAAGCTAGTCTTAACCAATAAACTATAAGTCATAAAACGAGTGTGTTTCTATGAGTCACATGGCATACAAACCAAATTCGTAAGCTGGAGTCTTGGTGGCATTCTTCCTTCTGAGATACGGTACTCTCTCGGCAAAACATTGGTTGAAAAGTTTTCCCAGAAGCTGTTGAAAACCTTCAAGACTGTGGCGCAGCGAGTAATCGTAGAGATGTGGGAGGGCAAGTTCAAAAGAACCGTTGATGAGCATGTAGTTCCGATAATTTTTTAGGACCATATTGGTGGCCGAACCCATCAGTAACATCATTTACATACATAACACACGGACTAGGATCTATCATGCCCAGTTTATATCTCAAGGCCTTCTGGCCGGTGGACTTGTCCCATATTTCTTCGTTTAGTAACCAGCAGAACGGTTCCATGTTTTCTTTTGGAGTTTGGTCAAATCTTTTAGTCTGTGGTTGTGTGACCTGAAGACAAATAATGAAACCTGCGTCTTCGTAAAATCTTCTCTCCGTGACCGGACGGGAATTTTCAATACGGTACGCGCTCACAGCAGGATAACAACCTCGGCTTTTGAATTCAGCAATGAACATATAGCGTTTAGTTCCTGTCAATTCCAAAAACTAAGATTAACAAGGCGGTTGACTATTATCAAATTTAAGACTGTCGACTACTGACCACGCATTTGTATTTTTCGAAAACTTGATTTCGTTAGTTCACCAGTTGGAAAATGCAGTTTTTTGTATTTCCTTTGGACCATGATTAGACAGGATACAGTTACTTTAGGTGGCATTCTCACTGACATTTCCGAACCGACAACTGCCCGCTTGCGTCCTTCATCTCACGTGTTAAGCAAAAGAAAATATATCTGGTCACCCTTATCTGTCCTCATAGTAACTGTGAGAATGCAGACTGCGACGAGCAAGCCAGATGCGTGCAGCTCTGTTTGGGAAAGCAGACTAACAGCTCACACCAACGCGTTTAGTTTGATTCCAAAACTTGACAAAAAACGAGGATTGCGTGCACAAAGAGGCCGGACACGTAATGTACCGGTAGAGCTGGCTACATTACATGACCACCATTGTTTCAAAATACAACTTTCGCAGATTTTTAGCCGTGAAGATTGAAACTTAGTGGATAGTGGAATAAAGCAACAAGAATTGTGGCTGCTAAACTGAACTTCCGCAAATTTCCAAGAGGTGGACTATGGGTGGAAAGCAAAAGGGGAACGCGACCGAGTTATACAATGACCACTCTTTCTTTGACGTGCACAAGTTCAGACTATTATTTGGCTTCCTGGGGAGGGCGTAGATAAAACGGTCAGTGTCAACAACAGGTATGGAGCGACTTATGCCTCCCTAACTTGTCCATGGTGTACACTGTATAGTTTTTACTTCGTTCCTTGGACCACAACCTGTTGATGCACAAGTTGATGATGATTGCCAAGCAATGGTTTGGTCATGAACCATGCATGTCGAATTGTGTTCTTCAAGGTAAATCCCGTTTTTCTTGCAGAATTCGGAATGGAATTCGGAACCAAAGATGAACACGGTCAGGCTTGAAAAAAGAGAATGAAAGATACGGAGTATGGATGCAAACGCTTTCCAGTTTTGGGTCCCCATGATTTTTATTCTAGATGGCTCATGAGGCCGTAGGATATGGCAGTAAATCAAAGTCAGTCGCGTTCGTATTATCGGTTTTTGACTAGACTGTTTTACTGGAAGTTGGGTGTATGGGCACTCCGTAAGTATACGATAATATGGCAATTATCTTCCCAATACAATAGGACTTTATTCAGATAAACTGACGTGATTATGTGGTAGCGAGGCGCTAGTGTTTCAACGCAGATGTCGCTGATGGTGATGACGGCGACAACAATGCAGTTGCGGTAAGGGAACCATTCAGCTCAGATGAAGAAGCACTTGATTCGAGAATGAGATGACTAATGGGTAGTTTAATGCACAGGTGAGTCTAAAGTGTTGGAAACAGGTCAAAAATATCTCAGAAATGATGTTTGAGGCTGACAGTCTATGTGAGTAACACTGTGAATGAATTCAGGCTAACCAACATCATACTGCTAAGCGCACATCATATCCTTCTGATAAAAGCTACATGAGAGTGCAAGAAGTAATAGTCAAGGAAAAAACGGACGCATATTAAAAGTGTTGTCGCGGGTGATATGATTTTTCTTACTTCAGCGTGAGGCTTTCACAGCATTTAATTTCATTCAATCTAAAGAGGTTGGAGAGTTAATAGGCCAGGTGAAACCAGTGTGTCAACGTTTGGAGTGGGCAAAGTGTAGTATGTGGGAGTAGTATGCGGAGGTCTGGTAATTTCCAACTGGGCTTTTGTCTTGCAAGTGTAGTCAGCCTATACCGACGAGTCGAGAATCGGAGAAGCGCTGTATAGCTGTTTCATTCTCATTTGGAACCATCAACGGTGCGCATCTCACGAAACACCACTAAGAATCGAACCCGCACTCTTCCGGTTAGTAGCTTGAACAAAACTATTCTGTCACGAGCCTCTGATCGGATGTGTGGGAACTCGCACTTTGACAGGATAGAGTCCCAAAGGATTCTCGTCGTGTGGTCAAGTTTTGGCTGGCTCCTGGAGTGATGACTTCTCGGTTTTTCTTGGTTTCACCCACAGCTTAAACGAAGATCTCAATCTTAGTTGAGAAACATTATTGATATGGGGGAAAAGATATTTGGCGCGGGTCAATACTAGTGAATGCCATTCATGGCACTCAAAAAATCTATACATCTGCGTTTGCGACCTGCTTTGTCTTATACGGCAGACGGAAGTGGAGTCTACTCAACACCATGTCTTCTCAAGATTGCCCATTCACCTCCTTTTCTAGTTTCAGTCTCGGTGTGACAGCTTCGATCTAACGTTGCATTTGAGGAAAACTAACACTTCGAAAATAAATAAATTTAAGTTTAAAATACCATATGTGATTAGGTCACTATTTATCCGTAATGTCTATATGGACTCCTTGCTTTATCAAATGCTGGAGCATTTCTAAAGCGTGCCACGTAGAAAATCAAGCTGTCTTAGGCTCAGTAAGAGTCACACAGGACTGTGGGTGCATCTGTTAATAGAGCTCAATTTACCGCGCTGTTTTACATCCATCTCTCCGATCCGGAAGCACAACTTGCTGGATGGCATACTACGATATGCTGCACAGAAGCTTAGTAATCCTTAAACGGCTAAAAGAAGAACGTCCGACTAAAGTACTTCCTATGTAACGAACTCTTCTGTAATGTCTTCATTTCTGAGACATCTGATGGCGACAAACAGTCTGATGTATAAATGTGGCCTGTGGACTATCATAACCTCTAATCCTACTGAACGAAGGTATGTCTTCAAAGCCGAGTCCTTTACCCGAGTTAGTGGTTCTAGGATTCTAATTTCTTGACAGAATCCTAGGAAAAGCATAGTCTTGCACCACACCATGGACGTGGGCCGATATGTGCTATCCGACGGCGAATATCGTACCGGCCGAATGAACGGTCGCATGTCGAATTATACACGGAACATTAGTAATGAAGAGTAGAAGATTGACCTTGGAAAAAAGACATTGGTTTTTAACAGATGATTGTTATGCGTGGGAGTCTTTAAAGAGTGGGTTCGCATCCTACAGAAAGCAGAGTTGCTATTGGATCCAGAATTGTAGGAATTCTTAGCGAAATACACTCATTTGCATACCTATTTGGTTTTGACGACAGATTCACCTGGAAACCAGCTGAATCGGTCGTTTATGATGTTGTTAAGCAACGGAATGTATTGCACCAGGCCGCCACATGTTTCAGGTGGTACGATATTTAAGATGTCTTAATACACTGTATAGACGTAATGCATTACTCATAAGGTCACTGAGAACTCTTCGGCAACCCACGACCGGTTTCGCCCTTTTTGAGACTCATCAGGTAGGCGCAGTTCCCGAGTTTCCGTCAACCTTATGTCCTACGTTGCACGAAATTAGAGAAGGACAATGTGTTTATCAAATTTTGGAGGACGGGTTCATTACGAGGCTGATGGAAAGGGTAGACGTCAGGTTCCTTTCCCAAGGCGCAGTACCATCATCACAAGGTTGAGGTGTACTTACATGACCTACGAAATCTGACCTAAATTCGCCCTACAAAGATGCCAAACTATTATTGCTTAGGCTCCAGAAACCGATATAATCTTGTCAGCAGCCTTTCCACCCTTCTACCTTCTCAGGCATGACATCCCACAACAGAGTAGTCTGTTTTGGCCCCATAACCAGCGCACTAGTGATTTGTTCACTTTGTAAACCTATGCACTACCAGGTATCGACAAGCTGGTGATGGTCACACGGTGAGAACTCTTACCCCTTTGGCATGGTAATGGACAGGGTCATTTGAAAGAAAGCACCTGAAACCAGCGGCCCTTCGGCTGTTGGTTGATGACGTGTCAAAGGGATCGGACTTAGCCGGATGTGATTCGGCAGAACTGGACATTAAACTCCGTCTCTCTGGTCTGGTCAACATGCTAAGGGCATAAAGTATGGACAGAAAAGAAATGACATAACTGAGAGACAGTATTCGAACAGATGACCTCAGTTGTCTACAGTACATCTGAATAAAGGTAGGATAACAACGAAGACGTCTTAAAACTGCTTTGTAAGAGGGTGTATCTATGGCAATCGGAAGTCTATTCTATAGGTCCCAGATCCTTAGGGATGTCGAGTACGGCAATATATAAATAGTGCGAGTTGAGTGCGAGTCTTCTCACCACTGAAAGCAGCAAAATAGATGGAAACAATTGTTCAGTCACAAAAAACCACCTAGTTATCAACGGGCTTCAAAATGTGCCCTACAATAGAGGCCACTTTCGTCTGATTCCTCCTCAGTACGGTCTTCTGTGCTGTGAGTCTGAACTAATACCTCCACTTCTAACAATAGGGCACTTTGAGATCATGGGGAACGTGTTTTCGTGAACATAGTTTTATTTTACACTGGTATTCGACTATTAATATTACTACTATCGTTTATTTTTTAACAGCATGGTCACTACTACTGTTCTCAAATTGGTGTGCCTCAAAACATGTTTTTCATGTACCGAGGTGCCAATTAGTGAGGATCTGGCCACATTGGTTCTTCCTAAGACAGATGTCCCATGTGGGAAGATCGATAAGATCCTGGCTTTTGTGTGTGTGTTGAGCCAATAGTTAAGTTTGTAATAAATTCGGTAATGCTTTTTCGTATTTCAGAATATTCCGTGTGTCTGAATCCTTTTTGAATGGATGGATGGATGATGTTATCTTGGACGACAACGCTCTTCTTTTCTAAGCATACATTAATTATGCCAGCCTCACTATCTCGTCTTCCTTTCAGATCCTAGACTAGTCGTCTTCAGACTTTCTAATCATGGACAGCATCATCTACGGTAGAACATTGGTCTGAATTCATACCGGCTATGGTCGAACATAATCTCACAGCTGGAGAACCTGCTTCTACCTCATTATCGTATAGGTTACTAGACTGCATACTCTTAATTCTCTACTGGCCAGAAATACCAGTAACTTCGTATTTTCTTATGTATGGATAATCAGAATAATCGATTTGTATTCATCTTACAGGCAAAGCCTAATTAACAACCGTACTGAAAGTGGGTTAATTAGCAAATGCCGCAAAACTGTCACGTATGGTTTTGCCGCCACCAGATTATGTGGAATGATCCATACTTACATAGTATCACGAAATGGTTTGGTGCTAAAGGCATGAAATTACTGACCGGCAGGTCCGTCGTTTGAATCCAACCTCCATATATCTCGACTGCTCCCGTCTAGGCTTGGGCAACCTGAATATATCTTAGGCCCGTGCTTCCTTTGTGGTGGTGTGGCAGCTAGGCACCAAAAAGGTGTTACATTTGAATGGTTATTATTATTATTATTATTACTTAGTACCATGAGATTTTGAGTGATATATTGGGGAAAAACAATCCAACCAAGTTTCATGTATGTAGTTGAAGGAAGCTCCATGGCTATCCGAAATGAGCGTAGTTTTACAGTAAAACAGCATAACGTGGTTCCACGCTGACTATCGTTTTGCCCCCTCTGCTGTCGTTCAAGGTTCCCTCGATGAGAACCTGGAGCCAGGTCCATTTTCTGAAGTAGCGCGCTCGGCTGCCTCAAACGGCCTAATGCATGTATCATTCCTTAACATGGTAGAACAGGAAAGTGACCATTCTTCGTATCCAACTTGCTTCCAGAAGTTGCAGTCGAGGCTCCTTAAAAATGCATTTTAGAGAGATCTCAGCCACTCGCATCTTCCAGTGACTGATCATAACGGATGCTAACTTACTAAAAGCTTTTTAATGCTATCAGTCAACCGTTACCAGTTACCGTTACTTTGTGGCGATCTGTGATTTAAATCTTACAAATTTCCCGCATATACCCTAAAAAAGGCATGTAAAAAGTCCTGTTGCCTCATTATCAGCTGATTTCGTTTCCCTTAACTTATGCACGATCTGAGTAAGCCACTTTTTGGTTTTCAAGGAAAAAAATGTATTTGGGAAAGATCCGCGTCCCGGCCGGTACAGATTCTAATAAAAATGAACCATTTATGGTCAGGTAGATATTAGGGTGAGGAAATTTACGTGTTATTTGGAGCAAAGGTCATCTAGCACACAGTTCCCTCTCTGGGTTATGTGGGATGTATACATGGTGTACGCTTACTTCAGGCAGCAGGCGAACACTAGGCCAGTTCAGTTGTGCAAATTTCGTTTCTGCGCAAAGTCCATGTGTGTAAAGTCGGATAGTGATGGGTATCAGCAATCGCAAGATTGCGTGATTTGTTTACATTAGGCAGGTCTTGCGTCGCTTGGTGCACGACCCGAAGTGCCATGTTCCGACTAACTTCTGTAGTCCGTTTAGACAAGTACCGGGCTGCGCGTGATCACATGATGTGGTTTCCGTGATTGAAGGATGAGTGGCGCTATATACTGTCAAACAGACAGCTAATCATACTGCTGATCACCTGCTGGTGGTGTTCAACCACTGCCCAAAAGGTCATAACATAAGCACTCAAATTAATTTTTTTTAAACCGTCAAAACGGTCAGCGCCGACAGTTTTCTTCTTATTTTGCAGATTTAGCATTGAGAAAACTGATAACAATCATAGAATCTTAACTCCGCAGAAGGCGGATCCCGTGAATGCGGGAAGACTCATGGCTACTGTGCCGGCTGTTGAGTTTCCCTTGAAAGAGTGCAGTAATAAAGATTGGTTAATTTCGACCGTTTGTTTTCGTTCTCTTCCGCATAGTGCGTGAGCTAAACCGATCGGATCAATCATTCTGCTTCACTCTGTTTCTAATATCATCCAGATCGCGCTGTCGAGTGTTGGAACATATTTTTGAGCTCTTGAAGCCAATCAGAGAGCAACGTTTATTTTCTCTGGCACAGGGAAAAAATTGTGAAAATGCCCCCTTGTAGTAGATGCTTCTTTGAGTGAGACCATCATTCCGCCTCATCAGTAATATGTCCAGAGAAGAGGACAATTTGTTCAGTTCCCCTTCCGTCATAAAACTGATAGCTGTATTGCAGTAACTGAATCGATGTGGAATTCTGTCAAACTTGCATTCTGCGGCAGAAATACCTTAAAAAAATACCGTCAATATATATGCACTGCCAGACAAAACCTGAGATATCTCCCACCAGCCCATGGTTCTCCCGTTTAAATACCAGAGAGTAGTGGATCTAGCAGTGACCCCGTCCTTTTGGCAGTAGTATGTGTTGTTGAAACGGAACTGTATACCTAGGTGCACTGTAGGAGGAATTACTTCAACCTTTCTGTTTATGTGTATAAGGCAACGTTTACAGCTTTGATACGTGTTTCTAGTAGCAGCTAAACGTACAGACTGCGTCGAGCAAAAGCATCGTTTTATACTAAACGATGTCATATCTTACGGGGTCCACGAGTTGAGCTGTTGTATGCAGAACTTAGCAAGCTATTTGTATTTATATAGGCACAATAATGGACAGATAGAGCCGGCCATGACTAGGCCTCGGCTGCCCTTCAACTGCTGTACATCAGAATGCTCAGGGGAAGTCAGTTCTTTGCAATTCGTGTGGTGATTTTGCCACAGGCGGAAATGAACCACAGCGAACTAAGCAGTTATAAGCTACCAGACAGGAAATTAAAAACCTCACTTGCACAGAGTTTTTGAAAAGTCAACATCCTCCAGTATTCACCTGAACTTTCCCGGATGTAGTTCGAATGATAAACAATAATAAACAAACACCGAAAAACGGCCGAATAATTCCCATATCAACCTTCCATCATACGGAGGGACAATGCATTAAACACCTGACCTGATCTTACTCACAAGTTTCATCAGTAGACTTACCGTTACACTGGTAGCATCAGTGGGCTAATATGGCTTCAAAACTTTCAAAATCGTCTCTGCACTGTGTAAAACTTGGTTTCTATTGAGGATGTAGGTTCACCAAACATAACTGAAGGGTGCCGGATACAGTGATTCCTCCATGAGCCCCTCAATATGCTGAGGACCTCTACACAAAGTTCACTTGGGCATTCTTCTACAGCGCCATCATATTTGTGTGGCACACGCTCATATTTACAATCTCTTTTGGGAAACCGCTGTGAAAACCGGTAAAGAAGCAGAATTGGTCCAATTTCGAGAACTGGTACGATTATTATGCTCACTTTAATTCACCAGCCTTATTGTACTCTTGAATCATGTGTTTATGTTCAATGAACGCTGAAAGTACATTAACTTGATGGCATTTTCTATTGCACGATCTCACTAAACACTGCCATACTTTGTCAACTGTGTTTATAGAAATCCCAGACTGACGTGTTTTAGAAGAACCTGAGTGAAAATAACTGAGCCGAATGTGTTTGTTAGGTCCTATATTTGTTCATTTTCGAGAGTTTAATGCATGGCTGAAAACAAACCAATGGGTATACTACTATCTTCTAAATCAGCGCGCTATACCGAAACTGTTCTTGTTCTCACTTAATAACTTGGCCCATGTTGGCACACAGAAAAAATAATTTCACCAAACAGGGCCCAGAGGAATGGTTTATGGAAAAGGCCAAGCCCCTGACAAAGGCCACTTGGTACTCTTCTCAGTTATGTGGAATATCTAACTTACCAACTTGCACTTGGCGGATATGGAATTCTCATCATACCGTGCAAAAAATCAGTTTAAGGGTTTTAATAATGTGCCGTATTTCGGAAGGACTAAACCCTCAATGAGCTACACATGCCTTCAGAATATTGCCCCCACAGGTGCTTGTTTGGTAGGATCCAACACCTTAATCGATGCCCAAGTGAAAGCGGTTGCCCGATCTTGTTTGGTATTAGTCCGTACTAGGTTCCGAGGTCAAAGCATGCCGTAGACCCTGTTGTCTATAAAGGGAGCTTACGTATAGCTGTTTTAAGAGATACACCAATTTCTCTGAGGCATCTTCGCTCCACAGACACTTTGATATTTCCCCGACATGCAGCTTTGGTTGAACGACTCATTCAGGTATACAACGGAGTTTCTTCAGACATCGAATTTAACAATGGTACAGCATAAAAGTATTACGCAATGTCTTCTCAAGGGTCACAAGTCGGATTATTTATCAGGATGTGCTGGGTGCCGTTTCACGCAACCGTCTAAGACAAAAGTCTAGTCACAACTCCTGATATACCGCGCTGATAAGTTCTATTTGTGGGAGGAACTTGTATCTATTGTGTGGAACATTGCGTGTGATCTGACCAGGCAATTCACTTCGAAACATGAAGGGTAGGTCGATAGAGAATGATGTTGGCCAAACTAGCGAGTAAGTGTTTTGTACAGTCAACTTCATGAAAAATTTTCCCATATGTCGTCAAACTCTGCTCTTGCAACATTTATTCCTAAATAATTCTACGCAAACACTTTCATGTTTTCGTTCAGCAGATAAAATACAGTGTGCCTACAACGAAAATGTCACTATTTCGAAGAGACGTTCTGTTCGCACTTTAGCAACGAGGCAGTATTTTGCATTCAGTGTAACTAATTGGTAAAGATAATCAACCTGCCCCCAAAAGTCTACTTTACCGGGGTTTTGAACTACCTTATGGGGAAATCGTGTAATATTGGACACCTACGGAAAGTAAGTCATCTGGTTAGCCATGCCACGAGGCTCAAGCCAAATTGTGAATTTATGCAAGCAGCTGGCATCATTCGCAGTGGGTTTTTGAATCGATTTTGCGTTATTCACTCGTTTTTTAACGCATTAAGATGAGATCATCAACTAGTCAGTAAATACGATTTCAGTGACCGTTTGTCTGTGTTCCAATGCTCTGTACTAGCTATTCTGAAATTCAGTGGGAATTGGCGCTGTAGCCTTCAAAGCACCGAGATTATCTCACAGAAAGATCAAATCAACATAATACCATTCCAGCTAGTCACGACTGATATGTACTGATTGAGAAGTCTGCCCAAAATACTTATACAATTTCGCGAAGCTGTGCAGCTGGTAGGACACTGACATTGTCTTGTAGAGGTGTTGTTGTTATTGACTGAACTACTGTCCGCTAAAGTCCTACTCCTAGCCCGATGTAATTACCCCAGCCATTTATTAACTGGAGCTTCCCATTTTTAGGACAGAACTAGTGCTCCTCCTCAACCCTAATGAGTTTTCGTTTCAGTGGTCACTGAAATGTGAAACAAAGGAGACAGAGCACTGCTTCATCATCACCCGTTGGACGCACCTGGATGATCTCCTCTTAACCCGTTTGCATGTGTGCTATGCAAGATTTTTAGGCAGATGCTCGTTTGGATAGATCCAATCGATAACCTGTAATTCAAAACTTCTAACTCGTTGCAGACTGTAAGGCGATAAGAAAACGTGTGTACAGCTTTCCCTGTGTTTTCAAGTAATTCTAATTGATACTGTTTGAACCAAAGTCGAACTGTTTCATCGAAAGTTATCTCAATATAATTGTGTCCATACCATGCAACTGTAGGTTTATGTATGCACTTCCGGAAACTGTGTTGATGGGAAATTGGTTCAGCCCCATAAAATGTTTCACAGAAGCTCAGGCACATTGTTTTATTCGACTGTTCAATCCATTAACCAGCTGTCTAAAACGGACTAGACGGGAATGTCCCCAGAGGGTAAACTGAGGTGTGTATTAGCTGTCATTCAGTCAACACTGAAGCAATTGATCGGCAGTTTTGAGCTTTTCGACTAATTGATGTGATGAAACAGTGGTGATTAGATAGTTCTACCTGTATCTCCTACTTCCGACCCATTTTTCACCTATTCCACCGTCAAATGGAACTTTCGAAAACGGTCAAGCCGCATAAAATTAAACTAGGTAGCTGGAGAGACTATACTGTGGGAAGTAAGGAAGTGAGTAAGTAAGAAATACCCGAAAGTAAAACGATGGGAGGATGACCGAACGATGGAATCCAATGCGGTAGGTGTTGTTCCATGTGCCCACAGTATCCAATTCAGAAGCTAACCAGCGCTGGTGGTTTCTCAGTGAGGTCACAGGTACAGTTCTTCACTGTCACGATAGTCCCACTGATTGACTTGATGAAGAGGTGAAATATACTGAAGTCCAAACCAAGTAATCTCGTCTTTTGGAAAATAACCTGACCTCATAAAATATAGACTTCTAATCATAGACACACCCACACACGGAGAAAAACCATCTCTTTCCATGTAAAAGTTCAAAGTACAAGCAATTCTGTGCCTACATTCGGTTCTGTCGAGGAGTGTTTCCTCTCAGGCGTTTTCTGTCTGTCCAGAAGTTTGTCTAAATACTGCAGGTGAGCACTTTGATTTATTTTCCACTTGAGTTTTCGGACTCCGATCTTACACTCGCAAAATTTCAACTAGGCCAGAATATGCAGCAAACTGTTGCCCCAACGAGGAGCACCACGTTTTCTGCTACCTACCTAGGACTTTACTTTGGATACATGGGATAATAGTTTAGTATAATAGTAATACTTACTATCTTGGACAGATGTTTCAATACAGCAGTAAGTGCGTTCAACTACAAAAGTATGGTAGGTGATGTGACTTTGGCCCCATTGGTCTGTAGACAATGTCGGTCTAAACTATTTCGCTCACTACATTGATGTGCCGTGGTTTTTGTCATGTGGTGGTATAACCTGTCAAAGGACTTCGGCTCAGAAACCTCACAGTCATTGTATCGCACTGTTTAAACTGGCTGAGCACTTGTAGGAGCCCTGATTCGAACCCCATTGCATGCAGTATCCATGAACTGCTGATTCTGGGTGGATGAAACCTCATGAACATCCTTGGTTTGTTTGTTACTCTCCGTAGCGTCTCTTCACACCAAGAATTCCGTGCAAACTTCTTGTGTACTTCTTAATTTTTTACATGTCAATACCTTCTGTTGCGGATGATACACCAACTTGTTGTTTAGTCTTATGTTTCATTCAACTTGACCCAGTGGTTTGGTTTCTGTAGCATTATCGAGATGTACCACTTGTGATTTCAAACTACGTCGGTGTTTCGTCCGTCTCTAAGGCAGACTGTGTAAAGTGACAAAAACCGTATTACTCCATCAGGAGCGAGCTGATCTGTTGTGTTGGCAGTTGACACACGATGGGTGTGAAACAAATGGCTACACCGGAATCCGCGGTTTGGGGAAGTATACGAGTCAATTTGTAGTCGCGCCGGGGGAACTGCGAGTAGCTAGGCTGTCCCTATCGTGAGCCAACTGATTTTGCATCCAAACTTGGGAAGGATGCGTGTCATCGTGGCGGAACAGCAGCAGTTAATAAACCTAGGGTACGTTCTGGAATGAACTGCCTGTACACCCAGTATAGCGATATAATCTGATGTTCTATGTCTTCAGCTGAGGGATTTACCCATCCCCATTACGTCTGAGCAATTTTCGAGCAGTCGTTCTGCAGCATTTACGTGGAGTGAAGGATTTTTCATAAAATTCTCGAGAGTATTTGTGGGAGTTGAAATGGTGAATAGGCTTCGATCAATGAGTACCTTGTTTCTGAAGCATCCAAGAACACATTGAAGAAAGAGTTAATATTACACAGAGAACAGTCTTATCGTTCTTTTTCCAATAGATGAGGTAGCCACATCATTTCTCATTAGTTTCTTCCAATTTACACTACCGATTTCGTAATATTTAATACCTAGCTGAGGTTGAGTACATGGTTCAGGTTCATATAAGAATAAATTTTGAAGTATTCTAAAATACGTTGAGAAGGCGATTTTTTCATCCACAGTACTGTACTTTGGGCACAGTCACTGCTTATGGCGACGTCAAGCTTATGGCGACATGGGTGGAAAACCAGTGGTCGAGCTTCCTCAAATGCCCTATTCCTTCCTCAGTGCTTATTCGGGGGAGTATTTAGCTTGTAGTATAGGATAATGTGGAACAAATTAGAACTTAGATCTTCCGGGATTTCTAGCGTCAAACTGGTAGTGATCAGGCCAGAAATTCCATATTGATTTACACCCCGCCATGATAGCTCAGCAGTCATCAGCTTCTATCCTCCTCGGGGTGTGAAGTGACTCTGTAGCTCTTTGCCTAATTTGCGTAAATCTGGATGATGAAACTGCAGGGATGTTTACAACCAGTCAGCTTTTGTATGCCCCACGCAAACCGGATAGCAGTAGCACAGCATACAGATGAGTTCATTTCGGTTCTCTGTCATCCGGCTTACCGAACAGGTTTGTGCGCAATGCAATTTTAGCGGTAAATTTACCTCCAATTCCCTCCGGATTTAATTCGGATAAACGTGACCAAATTCCCTTTCTTTGTACACACACTCATACACACATTCCGAAAAGGCCATTAGCATTCGCCATTTGAACACCAGAGTGTTACCAACATCTTTGTCCACAAACGAGTTTTTCGGATTGCAAGATTTACTTCTTTCACTTCAACTCTTCAATCCAATTAGACCACGTGACCGTGCGTGCTGTCTCCCTCTTGTGCGGGGACAGCTGATGTTTACCGAAGCATGAAATGGAACTTCAGTGTATTTCAAGTGGTTCTTTTGGTCAACAGACCTACTAAAAGGCAATTAGTGTTGGTAGCCAAACGTAATGCGAATCGCAGTGCCATAGGTGGGTAGATAAATCAGACACACGTACAGTGGATACCGTTTCGACCACTAATTATTGGCCGCTAAAAGACTGTGAATTGCTTTCCCCTACATTGAACCACATCTAATATTCTTAAATTGTAAAAAAAGTGGGTCTGCTTGTGGAAACCTCCTACCTTGTAGGGCCAGTAGAACTGATGCGGAAAATTAGAAGAGCTTGAGTCTCAAGCGTTCGACCCATCCTCGGAGTACGACATACCTCTGAAAAACGGGACATCCACTATTGGTGAGTGGCCAGGTTGTTTCCATGTGAGGATTGTTACCTCTGAAGAAGTCCCCTGAACTGTCACTTGAAAAGCTTCGAAGTTCGTCCAAAGTTACTGAGCAAACTGGCACTAAATACTAATATCTATTGTTGATCGAAGTGACCCTACGTAGGTTTCTGTTCCTTAGGACACTGCAGCGTTCACCGTACAACAAACATCAGGGCTCTATTGAGCTAAATAGTACATCGAATATGGCTTTCACCGCATACAACGAAATGCCGTCGAAGCACTTGATCGTGTCACTGAACATCATCCGTGGATGTAATCACATTTACCACGTCATCTTTCTAATGGTTCAATTTTCCTAATCTGTTACTTCTCATCATGACGATATTGAATGCTGGTTGGCTTAATCTCATGTATAACAGACATCCAACATGGTTTTCCACTTGGAGCTTGCCGTTGCCACGAGGGCACGGTAAAATTAAGATGCTATCCATGCTTAGAACGAACCATCTTATCCTTCCTTAAAGGTTTCAACTAACAGAGTGAACCAGAACCGCGAGTAATTTGCATTCTCCGTTGGAGACTACCAAAATTTTGTCCATATGATTCGTACACATGAAAGTTGGAGTTAATTCGAATGACCTGGCTTGTCCCATTCATTAAGTTAACTGGCTGTTTCCCTTGCCCGCCTGGGTAAAGAGGAAAGACTGAACGATATTCGAAGTCACATGGCTTAGCAGGTAAACCGCCTTTAGGATTAGCGGTAGAGAAAACAAAATTTGTTATATGCTGTTGTGCTAGACTGGCTCGCAACCAACTTTTTTGGAAGGTACTCAGTCACTTCTTGGGAGAGACGTCAAGCTATCACACGGATTCCTGGTTCATCGGTCGGTTGACATCTTATAGATTGTCTATGTGACCCTAATAGTTCATTCTCGGTCGTGTTGCGTAATTTGAATCCGAGATTGTTAGCATTTAGTGAAGCCGTGCCCATCAACTACGGAAGACCAGCTTTATGTGCGCAGAAAGTTTTGGTTACGCTGAAAGTGACCGTACAACCCTCCAGTCGTGTAAAACCATACAGTCTCTTCCTCTTTTTGTTGCTGCACTCCTATCATATAAATGTAGCACGTGTTACGTTCCGCAACTGATGAACCCAAATAGCGAAACACACTCAGTTCCAAGGTACATTGGAGTTAACAAGAGACTCAGAGGATTCTCCCGTTTATGTACTTCTGCATTGAATGCGCTACACAATGACAGCCAGCTGTTTCAGTTGGCACCATATTGCGGTGTCTTTTCCTAATACGGCACTACTCATAAGGTTGCTGAATACTCTCCGGTAATCAGCTGTTGGTTTCAGCCTTCTTGGGGCTCATCGAGTGAGTATACGGCGTTTCCGAGCTTCATCGACCTTGCTTTCCACGTGAACACCAAACTGTATACAATTCTGGACAAAAATATTGAAGCCAATGTTGACATATCCCAACTTATGTCTCTTTGCTTATTTCCTTATGAAACGGATAGGGGAATGCAGTGGTTGAAATGCTATGGTTGTTCGTATTACGAGGAGAATTGGACGTTTTAGTGAGTAGTTCGTCCTCTGAGCGAAGCGAATCTATGCTGAAAAGCCGAGGAATATTGTACAGTTGTTTCTTCCTTGTTGAGAATTATCAACAGTACCCACCTCATGAAATTCCAGGGAGTCTCGAACCAGCGGCATCCCGGCTAGTAGTCTGAACACTTCAGTGATTAAAAACCATCGACCACCAATGCACCAAAGCATTTCAAGGGATGTAAATTCACCTGGCTTCAGCTGCAGAACTAATGAATATATAGCGCAAACACTTCAGCAAACTTTTGAACTGATCCATGAGCATTGCCGGAATGCAGCAGGTAGTCTAAAAGTGAACTTTCTTCCTGTAGGTGAAGTCAATCTGTGCTGTTCTCGTTTCGAGTTACAGGGGCCCATACGGTGTTTGTTAGTGTGGATTAGAGGCAACGCATTACGTAATAAAGCAGGTAGCGAAACTGGAGTATTTCAAGGAAACCTGTTGAACGATCGGCAGATTTGGCAGACTTCTGGAATGACCAGTTCTTTATCGGTTCCAAGGCTTTTGCGAATGATTGAAAAGTTGGGTTAAGTGTTATTTTAGTCCTCAGAGGTGAATATTATATATATATATATATATATATATATATATGTATCTATATGCTCATCAGCAACCTTTAGTAGTGCATTCCNTATCTGGCTGATGAAAGCCGGCTAACTGGAAGTTTGAAGTCTGTCAACTGTGCGAGCACTCACCTACAGACAAATTTACTTCGTCGTCCAGAGCTCCCTTGTGCAGTTTAACAAATAGACTGGGAGTCAGGTGGCCACAGTTCTCCAGGAAATCTTTTCTCATTAAAACTTTGCATCAGATGCGTTCTTCTTTTGGAGCCTGTTGGGTAGCATCATATGACTTGCCACTCTTAGTTACTACGAATTTATTACTGTTGTGTTCTCTTAAAGACCGCATTTTTTTCTGACAAAACTATCTCATTTTTGCACACTGTCCCCTGGTTTTTACCAATAAATTACGAAAGAGAATTTTTATTGCTCATGAGTTTTTGGGGTAGAATGCTAATTGTGGTCGGACAAGTGTCCAGGACCCAATTACTAACCCCGGAGAAAACGCTTACCACCTGAATATTTTTGGAAACCGCAACATCCATTTCTCTACCCAGCACCCCATAACATGAATGGATTGCCTTGGAGTCTTTTATAAGGGCAGATGAAAACTGAAAGACAGTCAGTCACCGGAACCCCCCATCCCATGTAATCGATGACTCACATTTTTAAACTGATATAGCCAACCATAACCGTTTTCACTATTCGCAACCGGTGCAACGATGAGCTTGGTCCAGTCTTCATTATCAAATAACACAGACCGGACAATTAATTTGCAACTTGTAATTCTGACCATCCCAAGAAGCATTGTGGACGAAAGGAACCCAGGTTTTTAAGATGAATTCACTGGAAGGTTTTGCTTTCCTTGTAGGAAGATTTGAAAAACAACCGGCAGATTTATTGCTGGCCACCAAGCAATAAATCTGCCGGTGGTTTTCCAAACTTTTCTGAAACAATGACTTCACAATCAGAACCGTGAGAAAACTAATTGACGTTATGTAAACATTTGTTTACGATCGTGTATCGTCCGCGTAGAGCACAGATATATGGGCATAGCACATGAAAAAGCAATGAACAGGGATGAATACTTGTCCGAGGCTAGTGTCGAAGTCCGAATACACAGCTTAAAATAACTAACTCGAACCCGGACGCCACCGCCAAAAATGAGGTTTTTTGAATTTAACACATAAGGACGGACATATATTTGTAAGTTTTAGACAGAAACGGACTGCTGCTATGCACCATACCTCTTCGGCCGAAAAACCGATGGTTAACCCAGTCCATCATGCAAGCCAATCTCGAGAGACGGATATTTCTGAAGCCCATGTTATCTGTCAGTCCGCCTGCAATCGTGATGACATACTGGCAGAACAGACCGCCGTCTCCTTCAAAGGATGACTGAACACACATCAAACTACCTGGTGCGTATGATGAGAAGACAATCACCTAGTCGGCAGTCTACAACCCGGAACCCAGCATAGTACGACACTTGCTGACTACTAGTCATTCGGTTGATCCCAGAAAATTGTCCACTGTTCTGTTGCGCGACTAAAATTCTGGCTTGCTACCATTCAGCAAGGTAATTCTTACTAAGCTGAGACAGCCAATTTTTCGTACGCAAAATATATTGATTCAAAACTGGTCTTCCTTCGGACTTGCCTCAGACTAGCCTGTCATTTCTCATTGTTTTTACCATGTGCTATGCCCATAACTATACTTTTTACGTGCACGGGTCACGAACCTAAAAGACATCTTAACATGTCCTTAGTTACGTCATCTCGAGGTCCTGGACTCAGTGCTTCAAATTTCCCAAATAACGACCCCTCGATCGGCTCCAAGCGCCTTCCAGCCGATTGAAAGTTGTGCTTTATTCGTGACTACTCACAAGTAGTGTCAACAGCGTGAAGCTGCCCGTAATGTGTAGATGAACCTAAATTTATGGTCTGTTCACTCCACGGCCTGCATTCCTACTGCGTTTATTCTCTCGAATCACCTATCCTCCTATCATCTTCTAGTGGTATCCTGTGGTTTTCGTAGATCACTGGGTCCATGAGGTGAGTACGAACTTACCAATTGATTGCAAGCACATCACAGGCACCAGAAAGTATATGCATCTCGCTGTTATTACTTGGGACCCGTCACTCAATAAAGGAAGCAACTTCGTCAATAGGCGCGGTTAGGTGCTACCATTTATGGAATTCATACTCACAGGACTTGGACAGCATATGGTCTATTCTCAGGCTAATGTGGCTACCTACGAGAAGCCCGGATATTTGATGATTAGGACAAAATGCAGTCTAATCTTAAAAACCCGTCTTCACTGGAAAACGTGTCACCTGCCGAAAACTTCGGATATGCGTTATCCACAGGAAAACGGCTCTCGTATGGGGCCAAACAGCCTAAACTCCGCGCTGTATCTCTCAGAAGAGAATCATGTGGTCGTGCTATATTCCAAAAAACTGTGTACCCCATCTTTCACACGTCTTCTCATCACATATTTTATCCCCGATTTATTTGAAACAACTTATTCATACCTTTTGTGATCCCGTTCAGTGAACACCATCGATTTCCAAGAGCCAATAATAGGTTGATTGCTGGAGGATAGGGTGTTAATCGGGCTTTTTTTTGTAAAATAAGGGCACTGCATTGCCTGCAAGCTTTCAATGAGAGTTAGCCGGAAAAAATATCACTCAATATATTAGCAAGCTGTGGGGCAAGGCAAAACTCCAGTTGACAATTCATCTAAGCTACGCACTTTAGTACAAAATTACTCACAGTCGAGTAAGTGCCATATACGTGTTCCCAATTCCGAATTCGAACTTGTTTACTTTGTTTCCCCAAAGCGCACATATGCCTCTTGATCAGTGGAATGCAGCTGAAGTGAGTACCTCTGACTACAAGGTATGTGGTACATTCCAAAGCGAGACGAAGATAATCGTACAAACACATGGTGCTATACGCTTGCACCGTTCACTAAAAGCTGCAACCAAATTCGTCTGTGGTCTATCGTGAAACTATAAGCTGAAGGTTTAGGCCGGAATACTGCGTAGAAAGATCTCTTCCGAGTTATGTGTAGTCGTTCTTCAAGGTTATGTGTATCTGACACTATCCGACAAAATGTTTTTTTTTTCATTCAAGGTCCCTGCCACATCACAACCGGTATGTGGCACATGCGTCAGACCAAAATTTACGGTGTTTAGGTCAGATGACATCTTATGCCGCACCGTACCTCGCAACATGTTCGGATGTCATCCTAAGGTATGATATTCCACCTACCAGGGGGATTAGTAGGCATTACAGGAAAGCGCATTGCAACTTGGGCTGAAACAACCGGTTGAAGTATACGCTGAACCTCCCGCTGTATGCTCCAATGTCGGTGTGGTTTAACCATTCACACGAATATGCATACTGCCCCTATCGGTAATTGGTGAGCCATCCTGGTAAGTAGTAATCTCTCGTTCAGAGGAAGACTTTCACATTCGGCATTCAGATTTTGGCTCCTAAGATTAGGACGAAAGCCAGAACTATATCAGCTTTCCGATCACTCTAGCTGCGCCGTTACGAACGCACGATGGAGTTCGTGGGCGCGGATCTAACCATTTGAATCACTAGGGGCTTCATTTTCGAAAGCCACCTTCCAGCAGACCGTTTTAAAGTAAACGTTATGAGGGGCTAGTTTACATCATTAAAAAGCCTTGATTTCTTCTAGATGCTTGTTGAGATACTTTGTGTTCAATGAAACGCGCAATCCTCCTCAATACTATGCACTGTTGGACTACATACGCATCGGGGTCGACCACATCCTTATGGGAAAAGAAAAGAAAACGCGATCTCAGTGGGCAAGGATCCGACCATTCGCCGCATGATGGAAATGTTGAACGGCGGGGTACTTACGCTCTCAGACTCCAAACTTAAGCCACATCCAGTTTCCCTATGGTGTGTAAAACCCGCTGGAGATGCCGGGGTTCGAACCCGGGGCCTCTTACATGCGAAGCAAGCGCTCTACCACTGAGCTACATCCCCAACGGCAGGCGGTCGTTTGATGCTCACTGCAATGCAGAGACGACCGTGAAACGACAAACTTTGAAATAAGTTAATGAAAAAACAGATTAATCAACTGTCTTTATTTTTGTCTAACACTGCCGAAGAACAAAGCTATGCGATACCGAAAGACTGGACGCCGCTCGTAGTGTTGCAAAACACTTGGCATGATGCCATTTGTGGTCAGCATTGTATGGTTGTCGAACGTTTCAGACAGTGGCCGAACAGTTTGCCGCTGATCTCGCCGCAGCCGAAACCCAACATACCTGGAAGATCGCCGCACTCCAAATGGGGCTAAACTGTAGTATTTTGGTTGTGAGGTTGATATCGTCTCCTGCAGCATCAGTGTCATGTTTGTCATGAATCCACGTCACCTACGAAATCGATGTTCTCACAATTAGCTACATCCTTAATGCATTAAGACAATAGAAACAACCTGGGGTAATTTAAAAATGTATGCTTCATTCAGTAAGGTATGACAATGAACAACGTTGTGATTACGACTCAGGCAATGAGCTGCCATCTACTGAAAAATATTTTCTTCACTGCTAGCTCCGGACCATTTCATTAATGCTAATGCAGATCAAATTAGAAGGGTGACAATCAGAAAACATATATCGTCAATCGTGAAGCAGAGTTTGCGATCGTATTTTGCAAAAGACAAGTCCACGGCCTACGAACTATTACATCCCCCGCGAGGATGGGATGCAGTTACAAAGCATTATTAGATCCTGTCCGGAATTCTTTATCTAAGTGAAATCGATCTACGCTGGAAAGTCGAGGAGCACTGTACAGCTGTTTGATCTTCATGTGGAATCATCATCAGTGCGCATCTCGCGAAGCCCAGAGGAGATCCGAGATCTCGTGGTTAGCTGTTTTGGTCTATGCCGTTCAGTGTTGAGCCACTGATCAACAGTGCGATTAAATCACACAGGCGTTAGTGACACTTACCATTCAATAACACGTGACACAGTACAATCCTAATGGTCGTATTGAGACCTACCTATCTACCTGGGTGAACAACCTACTGATTAAGCCTAATGCATGAACAAATACTCGCTACAAGGATGTGGCCGCGTAAAAAACTAAAACGCTCAATAGCAAACATGTGTATATTAATAACGGCCCGGGCCTGTTGACACAGAACGGGTCTAGAAAATCCCGGATTTCCAAACATTCAAAATCTGTTATGTGATCCCTTCCCAAAAGTAAAGATGCAAACCAACGACGTCTGCATGAAAACAACGGCTATCTGGATGATGGGTGCACCAAAAACATGAAAAAGCTCTTTAATGAAGTGAACAACCGGGAAAACTAACCACAAACCTACAAGGTAGAATATCTACGCCCAGTGAATACTGGATTTATGCACGCACAAAACTGACTTTTCAATGGTCACAATTTCAGCGGATATAACCTATAAAACAGGGAGCAGTTGTCACATAAAATAAAGGCATAAAAGCGAGATTATAGCGAAAGACGCATTTGAAAATAAAACTAGGCTAAATTGCCGGTAAGGTGTAAGATGTGTGAATTACAGTACAAAAGTGTTGCGCAACCAGTCTTAAATTCTAATCTCGTACACCAGGGTGGAATAACATTCCAAAGACCATATTTCAGAGGGTGATCTTCATCACCCGCGAATTTTTATATGAATATTTACCACAAGCTATAAGGTGTTGGTTGGTGTGGGAAGTAGAACAAAACAAATGGAAAATTCCGCCGAACTTGGAAATCAGCTCAAGACAATGGGATAAAAAAATGGAGTCTTTTTATCTAAACCCGGGAAACTAAGCAAAGGCGCTGTAAGGCCGTTGTGGGAGGACAAAGCTGATAACGAGCTTTTCAGTGAGGTTACTCTGGACAGAAAAAAGATTCTTAGGAGCAGAGATAAAAAAGAAAGGTGTCTTATTTTATCACAGACAGAAGTAGTATGTTGAGAACAGGAAATACTACGAGTTCACCTGACATCTAAGTAGTTTGTCAAGATAGATTCAGCGATGATCCGGTTTTCAGCTGTACTGGTTTGGAGAAATTGCGTAATACGACAAAGGTTGCCATATGAAAGACGGTTAAAACCGTCCAAATACTTCGATACGTTAGAAATAAGGGGTATGGAGAACGACAAAGTAACTAAATTACTGAAGTACTCTTGAACATAGGGGAATGCTGTGGTCAAAAATTAAAACAACTAATCGTCCTGATACTCACATTTATAGAAGCAGAGTGACCATTTGATAACCGAGACCTTCGACAGCATGTTTCCGTGTTGCCAAAGTTTTCCTTGCGGTTCAAGATTAGCAGTCTTGTCACACTACTATTGTTGTCAAGGTTGGATGCACTAGAATGCACGATGGTCGTTGGCTTGTTCGCTGAGCAATTTGGGCAATTTGATTGCAACCGTTTCATCGCCAATCGAGGTGACATCATTAGTGCGTTATTGGCGAGCGTAGTGGTGCGTAGCGATGGGATGGTGGTTGTGCGTTCGTGTGTGTTAATATACGTGCTGCTAGCCGGGGCTGACCTTTGATCACGATTAGTTGTTCGGTCGGTCGCCCGTCGCAACTAATGTCACCTCGATTGGTGATGAAACGTTTGCAATCGAATTGCCCAGCTCAGCGAAAAAGCCAACGACCATCTACGCTACCTGAGCTACCAACATTTTCCTCTATAGAGAATGCATGATTCGGGTCACAACATCCAGAGCTGAGATGGATGGACAGTAAGTCTGTTGGAAATGGGTGGAGGAATCCCACTTTCTTATCACTCGTCCCAGTAGTTTCTCCAGACTTATGGAGGTGGAAGTACAGGCGATCAGGTGAAACTTATTGGTACGCTCCTTGTGAATTAGCCCATGCGTGTATCCGTCCTGAAGGCATGCGAAAATTGAACAAGTCAACCAAAGGCAAGTGTAGGGTAGAGGCACATTCTTCCAATGAGATTGAGGGAATAGCTTATTGAGACCAGATGTCTTTTTAATTCAGAGTCCAACATGCTGCCTCTTAGTTTCTCCAGGTGAGAAAAAACTAATTAGGGGAACGGTAAAGGACCTCGACATTGAAAAAAAATATCAAAGCAATTATTTAGCTCCAAAAAACCAACTTGTTACCTCGACCTGTCTAAGCAAACGCCACTAATCAGGGCAAATACGCTTTCTCAAAAGTATCACAGTGTAAAGTACATCCAGACGTTTGACGTCGCTTTTGATGGGACTTAGTAAACATTTCACGCGGTCTTGCTGACCACGCTTATCACCATTACCACGCTTATAACCGGGAGAAGTTTTAATTGACGAACATCTTCCAGTTTCAGTGAGGTAGTTTAAGCTGGAGAGTAAACGACAAAATAGAAGTTGAGTTAATCCGTTAGTTTCTTACAGAATAGAAAACACTTGGGATTACTGAACAGTAACGAGTCTTTCAGGTTTGATAAACTCCCGGACAAAAGAACCCTCATGCTTGTTATCTTGAAGGAACTGCATTTGTGTGAGAAAATTTCCAATGCCACGGTATCTTATCTACCAAGAGGTGAAATTGCGGGTAGAGAACGTTATCAAGTCATTTTTGAAAACGGAACAAGTTTGAAGATTAGGATGCGTTAGAAAATTAGTGTAATTTTCAGAATGGTATCAAAACGATTGAAGTTACTTGTGTTATGTTCACAGAAAAGGTTCGGAAAGAAAGTTCTTTTGGTAGATGTAGAGTCGTTGTGTAAATCTGTACTGCGGTTTGAAGAGCTAGATAAAACCTAAATAACGGCAAGAACAAAGAAGCGAAAAATAGACAAAATTGACCTGGTTTGCAGTAAATAACTAATGAGTTGCCAGCCAGCGGCTCAAAATCATGTAAGGCTTTCATCCATCAGCGTCCCTCCTGACGAACTGTATTCTATTGCCATCACTCCGCGTCTCATATCTCTTAAGGGGGTGATTTCGATAATCCTGTGTGAAGTGGGACTGCATATAGTACGATGAAAGCGGCGATTTACGAAGCGACAACATGATCAGTTAATGACCGTAAGATATCAGTCCGTTGTATGCTGACCAGTCAACTAAGAAGTTCAGTGTCTAAAGTCGGAGGAGAACGAAGATCATGGTTAGCCGTTCAACATGGTGTGTTTCTTTCAGTCAGCGAAGCACCTGAACCGATAAAACTGCAGTCGACGTATAAAAGCTACTGCGCCACCAACCAGATGACCGATCACAATCAAGCGCATTACAGCAACCAATGAGGAGTTCATACGGGTGACCAACAGGGATATTTGTCTGTTAATGGATATCCTCTGCGTAACAAATCAAGATTTCCCTGAAAAGAACTTACCTCTTTTTCGTGGTTGAATTCCAAGTACGGATCACCCTAGACTAAACGAAAAATGACCTATCTGCCCATCTTTATGGTGTAAAATTCTCAAGGTCCTTGTCAGAGAAGATTTCATCAACTACTGTGCATCAGCTATTGTCATCAGCTACTCGAACAATTTCAGGATGCTGATCGGGACTCAGCTATCCTGAATTGGGTGGTCATCATTTACGTTACTTTCAAACAAATGTGAGGCTCGACTATGCAGTGAAAAGTCCGTCTAGTGAGCGTTGTTAATTTGTCATGAAAGATACTTTGCGATACGGTGATGATGATCAACGTTCTTTTCGGCAATCCTGATTTGGACAAAAGTAGCGACCATCATGAGCCCACTGCGCTGACCTGAACCATTCTTGAAATACGCCAGTTTGCCACAGCTATGCGGCTACTACAAGTACTGTCGATTTTGGGCTTTTCTGTGTCAAATGTTGGTCATGTTCCCAGATTTATTTCGCCGTCTTACAACAGAGAGTATCCGAAGACTAACGAGGGAATGATTTGAATGCACCTGCGTTTGAACCAGAGCAAACTTTGTGAGTATCTTTGTACTAATAACACATACTCGCTATTCGAGTTCTCTGTATCATCTTTTTGTCGCATGCGTTTGGACTGTATTTTGCCGATTTGTCGGTAACAGCTTTCGATGAGAATACTTTCGTCTCTTTTGTTTACAGTTTTTGACCCTATACATCCAGCTCCTCGGAGAGACACCATCTGGACATTCAGAGTACTTTTCCAACTTTTAGTTAGTGACCTGTCCTTAGCGTGGTCTCCGGACACCCTTATTCTCTAATTTGTGAAAAGTTTCACAAATTAGAGTCTATTTGTCTATTTGATTATCATCGAAATAACCGAGAAAACAGAAGGAACTATGCACCAAGTAAGGTAGCAGAATACACGAGATCGTCCCTAAGGGTAAATGACATCTCAAGCCAGTTTAACTGTAATCCCAGTCCTTAAATTAACAACTTATTACGCCAGATAAGCTCATTTACACACCAGATTGGTCTTGATGGGGGAATCAACTGAATCCGGCCGAAATTCTCGTTTATGATGATCTTCTTCAACTGAATGTGCTGCACGAGGCTGCCCCACGTATCAGTCAAAACCAAATCAGTTTGCAAATGAGTGTATTTTGGGGGAATTTCGTGCAGTTTGGGCTCAAGTTGAACAAAAAGTCGAGGGAATGTGCTTATTTGATAAAGCCGAAGACGTAGGGCGAAACCGGTTATTGGCTGTCGAAGAGTTTTCAGCAACCTAATGAGTAGCGTGTTACGTCCAGATGACAACATACCCTAGTCTCGCTGTCAGACGACACAGAGCATGTAAACAAAACTGAAATGGCAATGATTTCATGAAAAAATCCGCAACCGTTTACTGACGTCATCTGCAGACCCCGCAAAAAACAGGGAAGTGCAAAAATAGCATCCATCAGGATGTTTTACCACAAAAAATGCCTCAGTCTGCTTACTGAATTTAACTAAATAACAATCAGTCACTTTTGGTCAGTTGGATGTGATTCGTAAAATTAAATTGTGAAACGTTCTTAGTGAGGTATACGAGTAGTTCGTCTAACTTTTTCAGTCAAACGGAGCATCTACATAAACACCCTACCATATCGATTTTAGATTTTTGAGCAGAAAGAGGGGAGTTTGACACGTGTAACGATATTACTTTTCCATGGACTGTTCTATTCCCTTTTATTTTCAAACGTTTGTGCAAACAACTCAGAAGTTTTTTACTGACAAGCCTTTCTATGTTTATCGTGAACGCTGCAAGTGGTTCATGAAAAGCCCCACCTCGTCGAATCGCGATAATCCCTCGGCTTCCCATGAGACTTCCGGTAATAATCAAATATATTTTTGATAACTTCAGTACTCGAACGATATGGTCATAACTTTGCCTCAGGGAGAATGATTTTGTTTTGCACGTCTACACCCTAAATGTCCGTTTGCTCTCATGCCCCTCACAAGTCATATGAACAGTCGTGCTCTGCATCACACCCTTGAGTCGTGTCACTTAAGCAATCCATAAAGAAACTAAATGAGGAAAAAAGAGGAGAGCGTATGCAACAGCACGAAACTAAGTTTTGTGAGTATCTGTGTGCTTAGGAGGATTTTTCAGAGCCTAGTTCATTGGTCACCGAAGCCACTTACTTGGCCATTTTTGGAGGAGCATTGTCTATGCCGGCAGGCTCACAGACCCGAATGCAACTGTAGTGGAATATAACAGCTCAGGTGCCGTCACGTTACTCAACTTTAGGGGACGGCAGTCGAACACTGATGTGGGGGCTGATGAAAGTGATGCTCGAGGGCTGTCATCCCAACCCTCGAGCACCCTCTTTACTTCGTAAAATAAGCTAGTGGCTTTTGTGACTTGGTATTTATGGTTCCTTGTTTGAAGCCAAAACACAAAAATACGGCAAACTTACAAACCTGGTATTGGTAAGCGGTTTGCTCTCACCACGAATAAGCGTCTTCTTGCTATTATATTTTCCCCATGTTGCCTCGTCACTTACTCTCAGTCGGTTCAGAGATATTCTGAATTCTGCCACAGCTTTGAAGTTCATCTCGTTACCCTCTTGTGTTAGCTCTATTCACTAGAAAAGCGGCTTATCTTCGAAAGTAATTTCACCGACTGTTGATTGGAGAGATATCACAAAAGTACCTAAGCCAACCGGCTCTTTTAAATTTGTTGTTCATGCAGCACAAATTGTGTTTGTGAAGTGTGGTGGTTAAGGCAACTCAGTAAATCTTTTACCTAGAATTGTCACAGAGTTTATCACATAAAGACCATTTGTACTGACCATAGGTGTTCTGTCCCCAATATTTGCCCACTGGAATTTGTATCCTAATGTACAGCTTGGCAGTGGACTTATGACATTACCATCAGCTTCATCCAACTGGCCAACAGACTGTCAAAGCTTGTTTCTAACAGGCTTTTCCACAACTTTCGGCTCTTCACTGTACCTAACTTCATCGATTTTAAAATTGTGATGGTATGGCGAGGCTTCGCTGCACCAAAACTCAGCAAACGTTTGCTACGGCTCCAGTAAGCATCGAAATTTCTTCATTGCATATATCCTAACAAAGACAGTAGGGCTTTAATGTAGACTACCTAAATTGACAACTGCAGGAACCATTAATTTCCTCGGAACGTTACTTAACTTTGCACTGATCCGATCATCATCATCATCATCATCATCATCATCATCATCATCATCATCATCATCATCATCATCATCATCATCATCATCATCGTCACCATCATCGTTGTGAACAATACTGCGCCATTAGTAACCGCTGATGTCACATGACCAAGCCATTAATATGACACATTTATCAACTATGCGTGCAAAAATGAACGACCAATCACCCAATTTACAGAACTCTGTTTCAGCCTTGTTTACTTTTACTGGCAACGACGAATGTAATATATAATCCAGGGACAATAAGTACCTGCATATTCTTCTCTTTTTTGGACGACGCGCCTTACAGTGCTTTTATTTCAGCCGAGTGACGCGAAAGGCCCTTGCAAGACAGTTGGGCAATACCGAACTGAAAGGAAGCAAACCTGTTTGAAGTGTGGTTGGTGCGTCTTAGCAGGATGTTGCGGAAACAAAACCTATCAGCTGTTTAGCAAGCTCAATGTATCAACAGGCTTTCAGGTCGTGAGAATATAGACACTCTCAAGACCTGTTAGGTGTGCTTTGGAAAGGCTGACGTGCTGCTCTCAGTTTCATCAGTACACCTTGTTTGCGCGCAGCCAGTCAACGTGTAACTGCTTTCTATCCGTGCTACTATAAATTTTACCAGTAAATAGAAATTACTGCGTCTAAGTTGGTGTGCAATGGCCTGCAATCAGGATCAACCGCGCGAAAGATAAGACAGATAAAACTAAGACTTTGGCAAACACTAAATGAAACCAAGTTGTGACACACCCAAACACATTTCCTACTGGGCGCGTAAACAAAGGGTTATGGCAACCTGCAGGATCGACAGAGTCCTAAATATGTAGCCTCATTCCACCTATCTGAAGCCACAGAAATAGAGAATGTAGTTTCAGATTCCTGATTTTTTTTGGCCACGTGTACATCATCTTCTATGATTTAGAATACTCCTTTTTGGATTTCCGACCAAAAATCTCAAATAAAATCACGGAGATCAAATTTTACGTGAACATTAGTGGCAATTTTTACCTGGAGTATCATCACAGGTAAATATTCAGGGTTTGCCGAAAGCGTGTCAACTCAGCTGAAAGGTCACTGGTACTAGGTCGAGCAGACGGATCCGTTCTCCAACAGGCCATAATGATTTTCCACCTGGAAAATAGATAACAATGTGCTTTTCGAGGTTTTGTGCAAAGCAAAGAGCAATCAAAAGATACCTCATCAAATGGCACAATTTTCATAATAAACATACTCAAAACGACTTCAGTCAACTGGAGTATCACTCGCAGCCCTAAATGTTATGAGTTAAGTCAGGTTACTTATGAATAACTTACAGCTCATCAGGACAGTTGTCAGGTTGGACCATTCGGTAGCCTGCTCCTAAAAGATGCCACATTTCAGATGCTTCGAATTCCTCGTATGGCTGCTGACATCTGGTAATAAGTTCCCACACTGTGACGCCGAATGCCCAGATGTCCGATGCCATTGAATACCTTCGCTCAGTTAGACCTTCAACAGCAAGCCATTTGATTGGTCGATTTGTATTGTCACCCAAACAATGGTAATCTTCCGGGAAAAAATCACGACTGAGTGCATTGTCCGTCAGTGTCACGCGGAAACCGCTTCCCAACCTGAAGACGAAAAAAGACCCTAGTGATGGAAGTACAACCTTTAAAATTTGAAGGGTTGAAAAGCAAAGCAGAATACCTCACATTTGACGCTCAGTTACATCTAACCTGGGATTAGTGGGTGAAGATGCGTCGGTAATGAAAATTGTCGCATCATACCGAACTAATTCTGGCGCGTCTCTGGACCAGTAGCAAGAATTTACAGGTATAAAGGGTTTGAGGCACAAACTCAATGAGGTGATATATGTCATATGAGCCCACTTGTAACATCTCAGTTGTTCTGGCCTTGACTCAAGGAATCTCAAAATTCTTCAGCTGTCGCACTGCCCACGAGCTGCATGGCAGAGCTGCCAAGAGGACGAGAACATCTCACACTTGTTCCATACTTATTGAGGTCACCAGAAGTATGCAGCTCATCCCATCGAATTTACAAGCCAATCACACTGTAGTTAACTACTTACTCGTTGAACTTACCCGTTGACCCAATGATCTAAAGTATGGTAACGTTTCAACTGTTGATGTGGTGAGACCAAGTGTCTTCAACACTGAAACTGCATTTTCATTTTTCACGGGAACTATCACATAACCGTTACATTCCATAAAATTTCAGGTGTCTTACTAAGGGAAAACCCTTCCATGTATTTTGTAGGTAGCTCAAAACAGACTAAAGTACATGAAAAACCTGTTTGACTGCAAGATAGACCTTTTAAACACAGACTTAAACGCAGTAAATTTGCGTTCGTATAACTGGAAGAAAACCACATATTTAAACTTCCATCATGCTCCTCCGGACAGCCCTCTTCCTGTCTTGGTTCGTTCATTTTGGTTAGCCGTTGCTGCAGATGGACTCGAGTGTCAACCTGAATAGAACTAACTCACCAGATGACCTCGGCTGAACTAGCAGTGCAGTCTGGCGGTGCTCACTAGACATGTGAACTAGTACGTTCAAAAGGCCATATATCTCCAGGCTTGGGTTGGCTCAGAGCCTCAGATACAACCCAGTGCTCTTAGGCTGACGATAAAGACAGAACGGGAGAAATACTGTTTGAACTGGCGATGGAGTAGAAATTCTACAAACCACTTAACTGACTGCAGGCAAAACACGTCCCCAGTGACAAAGAAACAAATTATCCGAATAGCGAGGGACAGCCCTCAGCAGGCAATCCATCACCCATTTGAAGCTCCCCAGGCAGGTGTAGTCCTCGGAAGCTGGCACAATCCATCCATCACTCGAACGCCAATTACGCTAAATGCTTAGTCTGAGTTCACGTGTACGGTGCAATTGCAATGGGATAATTGCAGTCGTCCCACACTACTTATGTCAAACGAAATGAATACCTTCGCGACCGGATCTCCAGGCAGCCTGTTCACAGAACATTAGTTGAAGGAACATCAATTTGCCATTGACTTTAAGAGGCTCGGTCAGAGCTCTGATTCCAGCATATGAGCTCAGTTACCAGAATTTTCCTCACGATAGTGGCCAGTCCAGTTATATAACTTACATGCAATTTCTGGCGGCGATATCCTTGTGAATAATTTTGCGCTTGTGCATAAATTTCACGGCATTTAATAGTTGAAATCCCATTTTTATCAGCTGGTTCATGGTGAGTCGCTGGAATGTGAACAAAAGAAGTGCGCGCTAGCTCAGAATGTTCTCGGAAAATTTCACCTGTACAGTAATGCTTCAAAAAATACACTTTCCAACTTAGGTTTTGATTTATGGGGACTTTCGTTCGTGGACGTCGTTAAATTGGCAAAACTTGGTTGTTTTAACAGTTGACCTAAACATTCGTTCACACGTGTTCTTTGTCGGATGCAGAAAAGGGCATGCAAAAAACCCCTAATACCTTCTTTGTGTGCTCGAAGTTTTGTACTTATATTTGCATGAAAACGAACAGTCCATTCAGTGCACCAGTGCTCCACTATTTCTTTTGAGTTTGGTATTATTGAACGTTTCTGGTGTACTGTACTGTACTTTAGCAGTAAATGACTAGTCATCCTGAAGGATGCACCACTTACACTGATATCCCTGCCATTTCCGGCTGGGAATGAAATCGTTAGTTCAGGAGTTCTGGGCCAAATTCGGCTCAAAGATTGTTAAAAAGATTGAGCGCCATGTGGAATTTTTAAAGTCAAAATATAGCGTGGTGGAATAAGTTGTTATAATCCGACGTTTCGGTTGCCGTGGGAAGCCTTTTTCAAGGATGTCTACAATCAATCTTACTGAAACCTGTTTAACTGCGTATCATATGCCCTACTCATACTTGCCACGTACATATTGTCTGCTCTCATCTTATCCCAGGGTCTTTCTCGTCTATCCGCTCTACGATATTTGGTGCTTTGACAATTGCGAAAGCATGCCTTCAAATTTCTTTGATGAGAAATCAATAGAAGGTATTCAAACAGAATTTTCGGTAAGACATGTCCGATTTCCCTCATGTACTCTTCGTATTAAACCCTGAAACGGAACTGTTTTTGAGGCGAGAAGGAGAACAAGATATTTGAATGGTAGCTGTAGAACAAGTGATAACTCATACGTTGAATTTGTGTTGATCACCTCCCAACACTGTTTCGCTCGAGAACTTCGATGAAATACAATGATGCTAACATAGCTTAATGGTTAGAGACCGTTTAATCGACGTTGTAAATAGGTTTGGACTAATGACGTGCAAGGATAGCAATACCAAATTGTTGGTGCTTGTGGACTTCTGAAAATGATAAAGCCAACTCAATGCAAAACGATTATTAATGTACCACCTATTCCCCGTTTTTAGAGACTACAAGTACGTGCCTCGTCGATAAGAGGATCGAATTCTATCCTGAACAACAATGTGTTGAGTTTAGTATAATTCAAACTTGCGTTTAGTTTTCCTCATTTCATATGAAGCACGGGACATTCTATTCAAAACTCGAAATGATCAAACAGGAGATCGGTAAATGCCTCCTCTTCTAGAACGTAGTCGCTATGATACTGATGCATTCTTTCGGTCATTCCCCCTGGAATGGACAGGTGGACTTTTGTCGACGCAACTTTTGGAGAGTTGGGATCTCTTTCATTCGATGGACGCTTGTTAGCGAATTACGACGTTCAGGCGAACAGTGAACTGTCAACAACGCTTAAACTATCCCGGGGATGATGGGACTCACCGGTTCGTTGATCACGCAAGCCGAACAGTCGTAGACCGATCGAAAATATCGTTTCAGGTTGCCAAACTCTGCGTATTTGTACACCACTAAGGGCTTGTAACCTGGCGAGTTTCGAAAATTCGTACTAGGCAACGATTCTCCAAGGGAAGCAGCGATAACACGGGATAGATTTGCACATTGTAGCCCTGCCAAGTGACATGCATCTTGGAGGAAAATTTTGATTTGTTCATCAGTCACCGAACCTGTAATTGACGAAGAAGGGTGCCGAAATTTCAATCTCACAATTTGAAGTAACAACATTTCAAGTGAATAGCCTCTGCGAAACATTTTTGACCAGTCTAGAGCGATATGTTTGGGTCGGTTGAAAACCTCATCCACTCATGTGCCTAAACAAAATTTATATCGACAGTGAGTTGCACAATTTGTTGCTGTTCTCAGTTCATCCACGCCAACGTGAAAAAAACAACGATTGCACAACTCAACGGAGTGGAGGCATATGCCACACTGCTGTCAGTTGTATGTTTAGGTTGTTGACATTGCTCAGCCGCCAAACACCTGTCACAATAGGGGATTGAGTAACATACCTTTTTACCCAACAGAGAAACTCTCGTTTTACTCTATTCAAATGAACACGACAAAGGTGGTTTTGGACAAAGTACCAACTCACTCACCCCTTCAGTAAAATTTTAGGCACACATCTGACTAGGTTGTATGTGAGTCAATTAATTTATAAACTTGTCTATACTTTCGGCCTTAATTTGTCTCCAAAGTATAATTTAACAGGAATCCCACTCCTGTCCGGACATTTAACTTCCCCATACTCGCTTGCTGCCGCGAATCAAAAGAAATCTTGACAATAGGTTCGTTATTTGAACTACCTGGTCTTCATTAGTGTCCATGTTAAAGTTGACTCTAAAGTAAGTGGAAACTGGAATCAGTAACGGCTTTATGTGGAAACTTTTATTCAAAACAAGATGTCATAATCCAACGTCGACTTAAGCAACGTTTTTTCAAGGATTTCTACAGTCAAGCGAATACGAAGCCGCTCAATATTCGCACAATGGAATTAATTTTTCGAAAGTTGTGACATTTTCAGGGTTGCCACTTCATAGTGTAGAATGTCTATGTATAGTGAATTATTCTGCAAAGTATCTACATGGGTGATTTGTTTAAGTGAACGAGTCTTCAAGGTCATCAAACACAACCAACTGTGAATGTGTTGCCTAATGTAATAAGATAACGCGAATTGCGGAAAAAAGTGAATCACCTACAATGGACGGGACTTGCAGATAGTTCTGCAGGTAAAATAATTCGTTGAACTTTCTAGAAACTACATGGCCCTTGTGGATGCAAAATATGCGGAGGTGCCACTCCTGTAAATATTTTTTGCTATTTATATCTGCGTGACTGTCGAGTACACGCTCAGCTTACTAGCTTGTTCGGAATCCTCGACCTTCCGTTTGTCTTGCAGGCCGCCTGCCGCATTTGTAGTACACCCATTAGCAACGCGAAACAGCGTTGATGCTTCGATTACTGGATGAACGCATAAATACCACATAGTTATCCCCCATGTATTCATTTAAAGCCTTCTCAAACGACGTGAAGGATGAAAAGGATACAGCTCCCAATTTCTCAACAAACGTATGTGGAGCCACTTCTGAAGCCATAGCACAACAAGTTCAAAGTCGAATGCGCGCCAAAAATTTAGAAAGGATATTAGTTAAAACAAATCGTGAAAAAATGATGTTGGATTAGGGCGATTTTTGGTCTGAGCACATATGCAACAAAATGCAACATTTTGGCGTAAAAAGTTTAATTCCACTCAGAAAGGTTTTGCAGAAGAAAGCATTGTGCGTCCAAAGTGAGGCGAATACTAATCAAATGCAGCGTCATTTGGGTCCACTGTCCCGTCTTCTGATTAGCAGTCAGATGCAACCAGCGCGTGTGGGTGTGTTAGCTAAGATATATATATATATATATATACTTTCCTCAGAACGGTGGTACTTCCTGGAACAGAGTAACAACGATCCCCTAAAGAAGGTAGAACAGCTGTATGTGGGTATTCTCAATAGCACGAAAACTATGGGTTGGTATTAGTTAGTGCAGTACGTTCATAAGCGCTTTTGAACACATTTCACCCATATCTTTTCAACACTAGATGGATCTCCGTACACGTATCAGGTCACGTGAACCGTAAACCAGTGCAGCCCGATCAGATCAGGCAGTAACAGGAATTCTGTATTGGGAGTTTTACGTTTCCTGCAGAATTACTCTTTACAACAGACCCATCAGGCTGTGTCCTCAGTGACTCGTTTCCACATAGATGAGGGCACCACTTGCTCCTGAACAAGTTCAAGAAAATTTTGTGGCTTTCATTTCTTTCGGTAAAATCTTTTAAACCATGACCTTTTAACACCACTCGTCCCACCAGATGCCCAGATCCCAGAAACGTCACCAAAAAGATGGGCTGTCTCAACTCGCAGGAACAGTGTCGATATTATATTCGATCGCATTCCTGTAACACAAAGTGCACTTATTCAGCATTTAACTTCTGCGCGTTTGCAAAGTCCTGTGGATGAACATCCATATCTTTAAGCTTCACTAATTACCAAGAATGTAAACGTCCACAGTAAGCTGGGATTCACCAGCATTCTTGGCCATTTGGTTCAAACTAAACTGAAGCCCAAAGGTACACCGAACAACTTCAGGAGAATTCATCGTGGTCTCTAAGGAGGATCTGCGAGGCTTTGATTGTCTCAATTCAGACTGTGCTGCTAAATAACATTGGAAAAGTTGTCAGTTACTAGAACGACGGTAGTAATGTTTTGAGATTCAAGCGGATCAACACCTTCATGGTCGAATAACTCTCCAACCTTAGGAGGAAAGGGTCTAAAGTCTAAAGATTTGGCAGCATATGATATGTTCTCATCTATCAAGTTGCTTATCCCTGCATCCAGCTACGAAAATCCTATTGTGAATTATGAAGTACGGTTGGCCTCTTCTCCTATCCGTACATTCTGCCATTCAGTTAACCACAGCTAAGACACGTAAAGTCACATTATCTTACAGTATCACGAAAAAACATTGCAAAACTTCCCGAAAGGTTAAGATATTTGGACAGGCGAACTGGCCGCAGTGGGATCACTTACGCAGTTAAGAGGAGTTGAAAATTTACAGTAAACTTAGCTGAACTGAACTGCGAAGTAAATCCGAAAGATGCCTCGGAAATTAATTATGCAGCCGATGAAATTAATGGTTGACCTAGCTTGGGACGTCAAAAAAAATTTATTGGGTAACAGTGCCTCTATGATGAGCTCCAGAAAAGCGAACCGTTATTGGACTGTCAAAAAGCTTTCATTAAACGTAACACCCGCATGTCTTCGGAGAAAAACACTTCCATTTCTTGAATATCGGCCCAACTAAAGTACGGTACGGCCTTTGTGCAGCACATCCAGTCCAAATGTTCCCTGACCGAATGAGTTCACTGGGTCTCCACGGAGGCTCCTGTTTCCACAATCTCAATTTGTAGGTGGGCTTTGATTCCACACATTGTGAATTTGTCCTTCAAATGACATATCCTGTACTCCTCAGTACATTTAGATTTCCTTTTTTCCATTGTTACATGGAAATGTCGGGATCCTGTTACATACGTAAGTAACAACAGTTGTAATACCGTCATAACAGGTGTGTTAAACAACCGAGGATGAATGTTACGCCACAGTCTACCAAATGAAATATGATACTTTGGATTCTAAATACGGGATAAGATTTGCTTTGGAGGCTGAACCGATTTTTTTTCGTGTGTTAACTGGCACTCATCCGAGTGGTATGTTCATCCCTGGTGGTTAAATCAGGCATTGATGTCGTGCGACGTTCCAAACAATTCCTTGTTGTAGCCTAATGGCAATGAATGTGGACAACTTTTTCCAGTTACCTGAAACTGACTTGACGAAGACCGGCTGCCAAAACTCCCTCTCAGTTCTCTTGCTTTCGCTGGGCTTTACACGCATCTTGCCCACATGAAGCTGACCATATGTGCCTAAAGTGTAAGGGGTTGTGAAGAACACTGATTGTAAATCAATACGAAACGCTCAAAACATCACGACTATGCACGTCAGTTTATGTGTACAAACCTGAAGAAGCACAATAGTGCTCCTGAAAATAAGCGAAATGTTGGTTGTGAAAATCTCACAGAGGGCCTAACTAGACCGACTTTGAATTTTTAATAAACACGCTGGATTACGTAGATGTACACAAAGTACACAGATGAGAGGGTTTCGAGTTACATGTCAAAGAATGACGAACTTCTCAAGATTTATTTAATGTCCTGCCCGGTAAGGTGGTCTTTGGCTACGGCCAATAAAGCGAGTTAGTCAGCCTCAAAATATTACGATAAGCGTAATTTACTTCAGTATGCCATACTGCTTCCCCTAGATGAGATGGGTATGCGGGTTCATATGGATCATAAACTGGTTGCGCAAATTTACACCAAAACTCAGTGCTCAATGCTTCTATTCCAGATGTTGATGGCGAATTCAGTCTACCCTGTGCATTCAAAAAATTTCGAGTCATAAGGTCAACGTGGTTTGGCAATCTATTCACCCATAGTCTGGTTCGCCTTTTTTATGGGGGTAAGAAGGCTCATTCGTTAGGGCGCGAATTTACTGACCGGAAGGTCCGTGGTTCGAACCCGACCTCTGAATCTCGACTTCTCCCGTCTAGGCTTGGGCAACCTGGCAGTATCCAAGCCCTCGTGCTTCCTTCGGGTGGCATGGCAGCTAAGCACCGAAAGGGTGTTACAGATGAACGATTATTTTATTATTATTGGTTCGCTTTTCAGTTGTCAGTTCGTCACAGACTGTTTAAATATTTTGCCCGCAGGCCTAACGTCAACGTACTGCTGATAAGTAGAATCGGAAAAAATTATCCGAGATGCCGTGTGTCCAAATGAGTCGAGAAAATTTTGTTTAGCAAGCTCGACGTATTAACAGACATTCAGGTCGCGCAGCAATGATAGGTATCATCCCGTGAGAATATAGACACTCTCGAGACCTGTTAGGTGTGCTTTGGAAAGGTTGACGTGCTGCTCTTGGTTTCATTCATACATGTTGTTGAGGAAAGAGGGAACCCCAGGATCATAGGTAACTCAATCCCAGAAGTGATAGACGAGCGAAAACAAACAAGCGTTAGCTTTATATACATTTTGTGTCAAGAAAAATCCTAACACCAACATCTGACTGACCGGATAAATGATCCAACTATACCATCAAATTGCGCTGCACGTGAGTGTTGCTCGCCCTGCTCTGCAGTTAAACAAAGGTCAGGTGAATGTGGAATTGAGGTTGCAATTGGGAGACAGTCTCAGACAATGGTCAGAAGCTGGTCATGCTGCAGTTGCCTGCGTCCGACCATATCGCACACAGGGAGACCAATGCATTTGTTTGTTTGTTTGTATTCACTCATTTGGTTGCATATCTCTTCGGTGAGCTTGCCAGTCCACAACCGAGATGACACCACCGGACCACTTTTGGGTGGTTGTTTCCTGATTTTCTGCTTACGATCGTACGTTGTTTTTTTTAAAAAACAGTCGCCACCTCTAACTATATTGGCTAGGTGGACAGTAGTCTTGTAATTTCGCCAGCCCGTTTTTGTTTCACTTGGCGGTGAGATAGGCCTTCCTTGGATGTGATGCATTCGTCTGTTAGCTTCGTCATTAAAACTAGAAACGACGATCAGAACTGGTTTCATATACAAGATTCAAGGTTAAAATAGACACCAGAAGGGACAAACTAGAAGAAATCTATCGACCAAACCACACGAACACGAACTTGTTGCTAAAAGGAATGATCGATATGTACTCATCTCTCTGTATGACTATCAGGATGGACCTGGGTTCAGCAGGAATAACGTTCAGTCGAAAGTTTTTGGAGGCAGAATACTTCACTAGTAAACATATTGTGAGCACCTCTTTCCATCACTGTATTCTGATCTTGGATGGGACTATTTACTAAACATTTTGACTGGCCCAGTCTATCAAGGTCTATAGATAAAGCAGTTCCAGGTTATTCACGTTCAAAAGCATTCAAAGAACTAGAGGAAAAGTCCCGTGATGAAATGAGGGAGCCGAAGCCTACCAGCCAAAATAATGTGACTGTAAGTAAGCAAATGATGGAACACTGTATCAAGGAGTGGACAAAACAAAGAATGGGATGTCAGCATATATAAACAACCGTAACAGAGAAGAAAATTGCAGATGCAACAGACAGATGAAGTAAAAGAGAAATCAGACCACGGCGAGACATAGTTCGAGAATCAATGCGGATAATGTATTATCATCATCTTCATGGATAAAAGATTTTGAGGAAAATAAAAAGTGCACAATCAACTAAAAAAGTGTTACAGATGCATACCACGACACGACATGAATCACAAAGTGACTTAAGAAATTAAAAGAAGCCCAATCTCCAAATGGTCGGCCAGATTAAACGCGCCGGATGCTCTTCAAAATGAATGCAAGAAGAAAGAGTGGAAATACACCTTCAGCAGTACACTGATTGCATCTACTCGACTGATGACGGAACTTTTGTAGACCCTCCGTGGAGTTTCATAGACAGAGTATCAACCAACTGAATAATCGCCAAATAACGAGTACCAACCTACCGACACCTCTGGTAGCACTTTGAGGCAGTTTACGGAAAGTTATTGGGCTGGAACTAGTAGCTTGGTTTTGCAAAGTTCTCGAAGTGAATGTGGTAGAAGTAGAGAGTTGCGTCAGTTGAATTAAAGGAATGAGGTAAATTAGAACTAACCAGATTGACTGTTTGAGGAGAACCGGCGATGAAGCTCAGCCTAAGGCAGACATAGTGATCGCCTATAGGTATGAACATACACAAGATCAAATAAAGTTACCTTCCTGACTCCTCACTGAGGAGGATTTGGTCACATGCGGGCCTAAAGCACTATCCAATGTATTTAGGATTGTTTACTGTTATGTACCAGTAAAGTACCGTCCAGATCAATCTATTCCATCTTTACGGCCGACTTTTTCAGACGAAATCGTCATCTGAAAACAAGTACGAGCCAAAAACGCATTCCACATAGTTTCCCAGCGCTAGTATTGTCACATTATGCCCAGTTTGTTTGCTGATCAATGCTCAGTACCAGCTAGGTCACTGACGCCTACTGTACACCTAAGCAAAGCTTTGCAAAATGGGAACAAATTCCCACTTGCAGTCGTACGCCTGACACCCTTATCTGAATGACGTGGCTTCGACGTCTGCTTATTATTTTATCAGATTTCCGTTAAACACAAGGAAGTGTTAGTGAAGGCGTCGTTAATCTCTGAGTAAAACTTACTCTCGATTTGTGCCTGATCGGCAGGAAGTGATGAAACGAAGGTCAGCTACAGGCTTGGTGGTTGTTACTATGGTCAACCTACTACTGTCCCTGGAGTTGTTGCTATGTCTACTCCGTCGGCTGGAGAGTAAATTTGCTAGGACCTACTGTGTGGATTATACGCGTTCCTTTCGGACAATCACAGTGGCCAGAGTGATCTGTAGTGATCACCGGCTGTAGAGCCTAGCATTTAGTGAAGCCTCCTATTCTGCTTACTGTAATATTAGTGAATTACGACAGAACAAAATTGCTCACTTGTGTGAGGATCTCGCTCTAAGGGGGTTCTTTTAATATGAGAATCAATTTAGCATAGCTTATTGTTTGTCTCCCTCGATCCCCTTCTATTTCTTTCTATTATATATACTTCATCTTTTCCACTTTTTTTCATTGTGAAAAGGTCACCCGGAGTCAACGAAGGAAAGTGGCCTTTTCTCAAAGGAAAGAGGCTAACTAGCAAGAGAAGTTTCGAAGGAAAAACAAAAGTGGCTCCTCTTGAAATTCTATCCGTACAGGGGACAACTTTATCGTTGAATAAATAGAGTTATATATTGGGAGGGAACATTGGCTGAGCATTGCGTACTCAGTGAAAGTACTCGAATGTTTGAGATTCATCCTGACAGCTTGCATCGGTTACTGGATTTCAAAATGCCTAGAATCACTCGAAATAGCCAATTAAGTATGGACCACAGAGTAATAAGTAGAGGCAAGTGGGAAAGATTACAAAAACTCACCTTCAATTATGAGACCTTCGAGAACAATCTGACTTTCTGGAATGCACAAGTCTGCAATAATATTGTGTGCATCGTGAGCCCTTGCGGAAACGACTGGCAGGACCGAGTTTTGTTGATCATTGATACCTTAATCGACAAGAACAATGCATCCCATTTAGTTCACCGGCAGGGATATCTAAATACGGTTTTGTTACCAATATCCACCGGAAGTATTATCTTGACTAGCATCATAATTTTCAACCCGAAATTTGGTTAGAATAGTTGCTGCCTGTGGAAAATTTGTTTTGTTCGTCTGTTGGTGACCACGAGAACTAAAAACGTACCAAGGTTTGGTGGTGGCAGAAAGGTCCGCTGTAAGGAGCAGAAGGGCTTAGACTTGTCAATGTAACTACGAGGTGAACTATAGTCAGATGTCGGATGCCCTTCTACGGAGGTGGAACAGTTTAAACCTGCTTTGTTCAGAGTAACTACAAGTTGCCTAACTACTGTCTGTTACATGCTAATAATTGCCAGGGGTACGAATCTGAAAGATTCCCTCATCGTTGGCGTTCTGATCCACGGAAGAGAGGAACTGAGATGAACCACTGTGACAAGTTCCCGATAGTAGTACTTACATGGGAAGTCGGTGGCAGACAGATCACATTACTACACAGCTAACGATGGATCAAATTTGGAGAACTGAAACCCTCCACAACAACTGCGTGCTCTCATTTGGACCTTCATGATTTGAGTGATGTACGTACCACGTGACTCAGGAAAGAAAGAGAGTAGGTACGAGGCTTTTCAGGGTGGTTCTATATGAATTCGCAGTTGGGCGGAGATGGAATCTTCTTGGCAATCAGTTCGTTGACCCTGTATAACCGTTAAAGCCAGCAATTAGCAATCAATTTGTCATGTATTTTGAACCAAGACTGATACTTTGTGGGAATGATTTGATCCGCTTGAGCGACGTCAGACAACCTCAGCTAACTAAGAAACTTTGAGCCGATTGCGCTACCCTTTGGTTGATGGTCTAATTTTTGGGCACGCTGGTCTTGCAGTTCATGCCTAAACTTTTCCGTGTTACCCGATGAATGAGATCAAGTGTGAATCAGACGTTGTGTTCAACTGGAGATTTTATAGATTGGCCTCACCTATGTCATCTTTCACCCCACAATCTTCTACGCTACTTTTTTTTCGCGGGAGGGATGGAAAACTGTGTTCACTTAGCTAGGAAAAGGACGCAGTACAACAACTTAAACTGCATCACAGCCAACTAAATTCCTCACAGTATCGTCTACAGTCACAAAAGACCGGAATCTCGACCATTGTTCAACTGAATGCAAAACATGCTAAGGTTTCCGGCTCATCACAAATGGTCGTGTTCATTTGCCAAACGGGAAGTGTTAGCAGAACTAAGCATCCAGTTTGTAGCCTGGAGAAAAGCCATGTAAGATCTTTTTAAAAAGCTTGCTCTTCCTTCTCCCAGAGAGCCTGGATGGTTGTTTTCCAAAAGAGAGTGCCACTGTATCAGCTACCGCAATTAAATAAATGATGAATAGTATTATTTTAGTCGGTTCCAGTGGTTTCTCAAATAATGTTAGGTGAATGAGTTTAGTTCCAGTGGGCACGCCAAGACCATCCAGAATCACACTGCCTCTCAGGGAGTTCTCTCTCCTGAGGCAGATGGATGTAGTACTTTTTTGCACAGCTAACCTAAACGACGACGTATTTTACTAATCGACTGGGGGCAGGTTTGTTCAGTGCCACCAAGGTGGTTGGGTTAATCGAATACAACCTAACACCTAGCTTGTTAATTGTATGGCAACATGCATCTGACGACTTTTCCATTCTACTGCTGATAAACAAGGCGTGCATTCAGAGATAACAAAGCAGGGCGTTTTTAGTGTGCGCCATTGTGCTTCCCGAGACAGATTTCCGTTCCTAATCCTCTTGGTCTTCACATCATCTCTGGTTAAGATACATTTGAAAGTCTGCCAGAAAATGCTGATTCTTCAAAACTTATAGTATCTTAAATTAGACCGGTGATTCTGCGATTGGCGTCCCTTGAAGAAAGGCCGCAAATTTCGTTGGATTTTCATTCAGTACTGAGTGGAACGGTTTCACCAAACTGCTTCGGTCGATGTTCCGTTTGACACGGCTTGCCTTAGTGTACATTCTAACCACGATATGTGTACACAAAGTTTGATGACCTCCAGAACAAAATATTTCTAATGATAATAATAATAGTAGTAATAGTAATATTGATAATATCAATCACACCAAAAGCACAGAATAAAAATGTCGACTACACTGATAGAAGTCAACATCTGAACACTATAATTCATTTATACCCTACCCTGGTTTGGAGAGCCCTCCTAATGTTCTGGTTAGTTCGTACCAGAATAAGAACACATTGAGCTGAGGTTTCGGCAGTGCAACTCCTTGGGCTTACTAAGAGTTGCATTCTCAGCCAACGAAATGTCGAGCACGATGGACGCCACTGCATTATCACGTATGAAAGGTCAAACATGATCAAACTTTGGACGATTTGGTGTACTACACTAGGTGCTACCGTTGCTAGTCCATCAACTAAAAATCCAAGTTCCTAGTCAGTCGACTTTCCTATTCTGAGACCCCCGAATACAGGCATGGGACACATCTCCTCCTTGACAAAAACGCCACCAAATCAGATGGTATAACAAGAGCATTTTATGGGTAAAAATTCATATCACCAACCCCTGATCACATTTTGCGACACTTAGCAGATAGCCTGATGTTTTGGAAGTAATTTCATTTGTTTAGACACTTCATTGACAAATAACGTAATGAGTACTGCTCTGCTCTGAGCTGAGCTCAGCTGAGATGATGATTCATGAAAGTCAAGCATACATTCTGAATAACTCTCGTGAATGAGAACAGTAGAGTTGCCGTTGCCTTTTGACGGAGAAGGAGAAACTTTGTGCTGTGAATATGCTGACCTAGGATGGTCGAGTATCTTCCCCCTTCCCAGGGGCCAGTACTTATGTCGAATTCCCCATGAAACATCAAAAAGTGTTCCTTTTAACTGAGAATTAAGACTTCCTTCAAAACTAACACCTTTTTGTGCTCTCGTAAGGACTTTTTTATTGCAAATAAGGAAGTCTGATTGTTCCCGCATCCTGTCGTCGTTTCATCCTGGGAAATAAATGTATTTTGCTGGCAAGTTTCATCTAGGAGAGGATATTTTTCTTAATTTAGATTGCCTCATAGATAGAATTAAGTAGAATGATTACCAAGATCTGGTAACATTCTGTATTGTGAATAATGTCGCGAAGTGTCACGACGTGTGCAAAATCCAAAGTGAACAATTTCCAAAGTAAAATTCACTTAAAACCTGATGAATAAAAGCTGGTTAATCTCCCTTGCTTTGCCTAACCTGTGATCTTAACTACATTCGGTGAGTTTTGTAACGACATTCTTTCAGCCAAATTCTACGGGGAACAACCGTGAAAATTTATGCGAGCTCCTTAATAAAGCTCATCGGAATCCGTTCCGGTGTATCTCGTATTATTTCATTCAAGCTAAAATCATACTCGGTAACCGAGCCCAATGCCCTGATGGAATCCAAAATGGGGGCCTGTGAAGCCCTGGAGATTGACGTAGTGCAGCTAGGCGCCAAAAGGGTGCTACAGCTGGACGAACATTGTATTATCAATAATAACGCTAGGTGAATAAATGCTTTAATCGATCATTCCGACAGAGGTTACCGAGCCCATACACGGTTCGGTAAAAATGTTCCCGTAGTTTGTCCCTGCTGCACATTCAGAGTGTGAAGTTAAGGTTTAGCTGAAAAGTTTTAGGATGTATGACCTTCCAACCGCACTTTACACGACTTTCAGAGTTAAAGGTGATCTGGAAGTACCAGAGAGTGTGAAGTCTTCCATCCAAGGACTGTTGCGAAAATACAGTGCACCTGGAATAGGCACTTCCAAAATCCGGTCGTCCCACTCAGTCGTACGGCGCAGATTGAGAACTTTTCGAGTGTGCAGTAAGGTGAGAAGGAAAAGAAAGGTCAGGAAGGGTCAGGTGAGAAGGTCAGAAAAAGGGTTGGAATGATCGATTGAAGCATATGTCTAAGTGCACATTATCTGCCCTCATAACGTCTCAATTGGTCTTCAGTGGCCACCCACAATTTCGAATCCCTCTACAAACACTCCAACTGTACCATGAGCATGACAGTTTCGGTAGGCCCAAGTGCAGCTTCGGTGAATGATACAGATTCGGTTGTTGGTCTGGTTTCCTTCCCATGATAATGCAGCAATCTGATGATGACTCTTAAGCACGCTGACTTCTACCTATAGACTAACTGTTCAACCGATCGCATGCACAGGGAAAAGCAATTGACCAGCTGGTTAACTTACTCGAGAGAGTACCCCGACTAACTGAACTCACGTTGTCCTGTGCTTCGGTCAAACTGACCCAAGGCGATGTCTGATAGGGTCCATGGACTTTCGAACTCCACACGTTAAAAGTGCTGGAATAGATCAGAAACGTGGCTGAAAATTGAAGTAATGCTGAGACATCAGGTATGGCTGTGTAGCTTCGACCATGAGATATTGAGAACAAGAAAAACAGGGCGCTGCAAAACAACGCTTGATTCTCTACATCACGACTGACCTGTTTGTCTTTTCTGCCGCATAGCAAACGTATTAAAGAAGTGGATGAAATAGCTTTTACTAAACGGTGCTCTTTGGGTGCTTATTGCACAATAAATCCAAACGGAATGTCCCAGTGCGAATAACTTGCGAATAACGGGTACCCTCGAAAATCGCGTTCGGTGGCAACAAGTTGATTCATCGTGCAATGCATTTTCGAATAGATGTCCATATTTCAAGGGAAAAATGCCTCCTTCAGGCAGATGTTACGGCAAAATGCTACCTGGAGGATAGTGAAGGATAGCAAACACATGCGCTTGTGTAGATGTTTTCAAAAGTTTTGGGCAGAATTCTTTTCATCATAACTAAAAGACGGACTAAAGTCATATTCATTATAGAAGTTATTATTTTTCAGCCTCACTTGTTGCACACTCCACAAGGATGACTATCCTTCCTGTTACAGAGCCTGCTTCCTCGATGTTCTTTGCCGCTGGATCCATATGCGAATCTGTCCATATCATCTTCATCATCATCATCATCATCATCATCATCATCATCATAATCATAATCATGATCAATCATAAACGGCAGCACCAGGTGAGAACACATGCTTCGCTGCTGTACAGCCATGTCAATTTGTTTGAATAAAACTTTATAACGTAAAGCGAAAAATGGGGCAGGGAAGGGAACCTAGGTTTGATCTGTCAAAAACACACACAAAAGTGAAGTGCTCACGACAACGTTCTACTGAAAAACATGATGTAATGGTACCGAAATACTTCTTCTCTACAAATCCAACACCCAGTCAGACAATCTAGATACAGCATGAACGCCACTGAGACTAGTTAATCGCCATGTTCTTCGGTGTTCCCAGCCAAGGACTGGGGGGAGGGGGGTCACGTGGATCCCAACCTGGAAAACTAGCCGCGCCAAAGGTACCCAGACTTTTCATAACACCATTTGTTCTCTTTTGACATGTCAAATTCACCTATCCATACACGACAAAAAGATCTACTTGTCGTTACTTTTGTTCATTATCCGCTTTGTAGAAACTAACAAGCGAAGAACCGTTGTTTTCTGGCAAACCTAGCGTCAGAGAAAGCCATCTAGATAGTTACAATCTTGGAAGTCTACAGAGCTGACAAGTAATCACTGGAAGACGGGAAGAGGAGTCAGTCATGAAACAGGTCTCAAGGGCGATTTTTGCACCAAGCTTCCGCAGTGTAGCTAAGCATACCAACGAACACAGATGAGTCTAATTGATCAGACTGAAAGAAAAACCGACCGGCACTTTTAACGATTTGACACCGATGGAATATACTAACTGCACGCTGCGGTGCTTCGGCTGCTCTAAATTACGCAGCCATTACTGACTTTTGCAAATACTCATGTCTGAAATTGAAAGATAGATGATCAGCCGTCAAATGCACGTTGCAGTTGGAACGGTTACGTCTTTGACAGGAACAAAGGAGCCAAATCTTACTCCATAGAACCTTTGAGCAAATGTGTGTGCAAAATCTCAGTAGTTAATAATTTTTCAAAGCCTAGTGTTTGCAGATAAAGTCATTAGTTATTTATGACATATCACACGGAATAACGGACTGACCGAGTTCAAATGATAGTCTGGTTAAAATGTACCGGGCACATACGAGAGCTATGAGGGTGGTATCTTCCGTATTACTCTCAACTGTAAATTTCTCCTCCTTATCTGAGGTAACCATCCTCGTGAGCTAACATCAGAGGAGAAAACACAACTAGATTTCCACTTTCCAGAGCTCCTTGGTTTTACAGTGATTGGAATTCGGGGCATTCAAATTGCGAGGCGAGAGAACCCGAATTAGGACGTCCCAACAGTCTGGCACGTTCTTGATTTGATCGAAGTTCGCATCCCTGTCACTGTCTGGATTTGAACTCCAAATAACCGACACGCAGTGTAAGAGTATTATCTCCAATATAGCGGAGTATGCTTGGCACACAGGTTGTGTTCGGTCTGTTTTTAAAAACGTTTTAATCGGGATTAACTGCGCATGACACAACGGTTTGCAGTTAACTCAGGGGGTGTTGCACGCTTCCCGGGGGACGCCTTCATGTGATCGCGGCATAATTAATCTAGCGCTTATTTGTAACATCATTACAACAATTGTCACAGGCGATTTAGAGTGCGCTGATTCCTTAGAGGTACTGAAATGGTCAAAATCATCTCAGGTTACCACAGAGCGAATTGCCCGCAATAAAGTGGTGCGTAATCGATAAACCAGAACCATTAGAACACCAAATGTAATATGGCTGGGACAGTTAGTTCGTATGTTCAACCACCGTCTACCAACGAATGTACTATTTTCTACCGCTAACTCTTGTTTGTGAAAGGCTCACGACTTGGCAACGCCAGCTGAAGGTGACTGCTCTTAAACTGAGTGTTGTGGGGTCTTCATGAGCCTTCCTGGTTAAGATACGTGTGATTATCCTACTATGTAGTTAGAAATCATGCAGAACACAGCACACTACCGATTCCAACAATCAGCCTGCTATCCAGGCAGACTACCTAGATAANGCCACATGACTGATGCCCTTTGATGTCCTGCCGAGCTCCGGTTGAGTGAGGTGCATCACCAGTCGCAAAAGTGAAGTGCTCACGACAACATTCTACTGAAAAACATGATGTAATGGTACCGAAATACTTCTTCTCACAAATAGTGACCCTGGAAAAATTCACAATCAGGGAGCAAGATTAAACCATATGCTGGAGCTCCGAGTAAGCAAAATATATGAAAACCAAAACACTGTCATTTTTCGAGAAAAAAGCTCTTGCGAAGTTTGCGGCTGCACTAAGACTTCTAAAAAGCATATTGTATTTACTACTTACCATCTCTTCACAGTAGGACATAGGTTGTGCACAAAAAATGGCAGACGCATTTGACGTCTGTTTTGTTCAAATACGTCAATCTTGTTTAACGTTCTGCGGTTAAACCTACCGGAATATTTCGTTCGAATTTTCTTGCGCAGCTATCGGTGAAGAAGTACCTGGATGAATGTTGCTGATCGTGCTGTCTCTCCGGGCTCTTAAGCGCTGCCTGTATTGGTTGATTTGATGCGAAAAATAGCACTTTCTCTCATGCCGATGAGACCTTCCTGCGTTCTTGGAGTCTTGAAACCTTCGCTTCCGTCTTCTTCGGAGAGATGAATGCTTCTTATTCCAGTTCACAGCACCGACCATACATTGAATTATGTTACATTCTGCGACTGAATAGCTGTTCGTTATGAGATAATCGGGTTCCAATCGAATGGAATCACAGGAAATTCCGTTTGCATTCGAATTTCCAGAATCGTGGAAACTTTCTACCACCTTCGAAACGCGCACACATGCATAGGCCTGTTCACTATCTGAAGATATTCTAGCATGGTTGCGAGTTTTACACACCGGTAAACAAATGTCAAAGCAATTTACTGAATGTTTTCTTTCCAGATAGGTTTGGGTGTCGTGTATTTGAACCGAATGTCTGATAAAATGTGCACAAAGCAGTGTCAACACAAACGTGGATAGGATAACTATGGGGATAAGAATAGCCACGAACATGTTCGCCTCGTGAGTAATCTAAAATTAGATATTTTTTATCTTTCATCCGATATACTCGTCTTGCGCCGTACCACTGAGGAAACACCTACTGACCAATGAAATTTAATTTGTTGGGAACCAATGAAAATTAGGTGAATTTTTACCTCATTGTAAACATAACTGTCACGATACGAAAAAGTTGGGTGATACATTAATGGCTAAACCATATTACCTTTGAGTGGTATAGATGACAGCTTTTCCCAAATTTCTGAATGACTAACGTCGTATAATAGCATAAGACGGAGAAAATTATGTCTCGTAGTTGCTGTCCGAAATGATTTCATCGACTGTATATCCAATCAGATCCAATTACCATTTAGTGTAATATTACAGCAATACTTGCTATCACATGTTATTGCGTAGTAGCCCATACAGTATGTGCCAAGTAGGGTGGCACATCCACCTCTGAAAAAGATACCCCCAGAAGATGGACACGATGATTTGTTTCCTGTTTTCATTGCACAATAGTATACTCCTGTCTTTTGCGCTCAAAAGAACAAATGCCCCTGAGGAGCAGTCACTTTGTCAAGAGTCCATGGCCTTGTCATGAGTCCATGACAACTCACCTTCTGAGTTGTCGTGTTTGATATTAGGATACATTAGAATGAATGAAGGTAAACGAATGTACTAGCCAGCCAAAATTTGATCCATGTTGATCATAAACAGACATGTCTCCAGAGAGACACACAATCATACAATACGAATACTGCTTGCACACCGTCAATGAGCCGGGGGGTATAGTACAGGATGAGATGTTATAAAGATGTGTGGTGAGAATCGAATAAAGCACGTTAATGGGAAAGGAGTGAGCGAGGCTTTGAAGACAATCGTAAAATCTCCGGATGAAATGACGACAAACTGAGGCCTCTTATTAATCCTGTTTAAAACTACTCAGGGTAAAAGTTTGTGTCCTGGCGTACTGATTAAAAAATAGAAAATTACGCACTTTCTACTCCAGTCTTGTGTGACAGCTGCTTTTATGTTGAACTACCAGAAAATTGCTTGCCTTTCAACGGGAGCGATTGGGTTTAACTAACCATAGTTATGGCACCATGGACTTTTTTCAGCTTACTACAATAGCAATTCTACCGCTTTTTTCTACCGCTCAGATTATCGGAACGATTTTTGCGGTTTCCGTCCTACGACCATAAATCTAGCGTTTTTCTTAAAAGAAAAATCCTTTTGTTTTTACACAAATTTAGACATGAATAATCAGTTTTTGCCAATAAATCATTGTTTTCAGTTGTAAGAACAGAATCACCGAGAGGAAATATTTAACCACGTCAAACAGCAAAGCAGCGTGACAAATCTTTTTTTGCATCCCTTAGACAGTTCCAGCCATATGGAAGCGTCTTAGGAGATACCACAATTTTCACACATCTCAGTAAGTTTAAAAGAGTTATTTTTGGACGCTATTCGGCATCGGAGCTGTCGAATGCTCTGCTCACCGATGATCTCGTGTCCTGGTTATTGAACAAATATTATGAGAAAAATGTGACAAAGTGGTCGTTTTTCCGATGGTATACAGAGCACTCCTTTCTTGGGCATTCGTTTAGGAAATCTGTCAATCAACAGGTTACTTTAGACTTTAGCGAGCAAGGTAGCCACCCCAAAACGATAAATTTATTATTCATCCTACTGACGGAAAATGACTAGGATGATCATCTCATGACAGACGAGACAGGATGAGGTAGGATTATGAGATAGGTATGACGATAATAAAATGTCCATACGTGACAAGAAGCGAATTTGCCACAAGAAAGCTATTAGCATCACAACGGCACACTAACATCCAAAGATCTTGGGGGAATCCGTGTTTTTTCGGTAATGTTTTCAACGGTTCGCGCGGAGTGCAACTCCATGTTGCACTTCACATTGATCGCAGGAACATCAGATATGCATGCAGCAGCCGATCTAGTGATCACATGGGTGAAAATCGTTAGGCTCCATGCACGGTTACTCAGATGGAAATATCCTGGGAACTGAACATGATTTTTGTGTTCAACATTCAGTTGAAACTCCACTTCAGTCCTTTGGTATAATCAAATCACCCATTAGGATTTATGATGGATTAGGATAGAACCTGTGACCTATTCCGAATAATCGAATCAAACCCTTAGTTCATTATCCAGTTAACATAGACTAGGTTGATCTCACTTATTTTCACAAGGATACTGGCATCTACCAACCACACGGTGGAGGGAAGGGATCCAAAACTGAGGTTTGGGTGTAGCTGTTTGCTGTACCCTCAATCAAACTCAATCATCTATCAGTTATAAATATCGACCGGTACGTGATTCACTTTCATTTTGCCATTCATCGCAGGTCTGCTTTCAGTGAGTTATTTCTTAGTGGCTGAACTCCATCAGAAATTACCGATTTGACATGAATGTGTTCGGTCAGTAACTTTGGAATATGCACGATAACTCAGAGTGCTAGTAAATTAGGTAATAATAATAATGATAATCATTCAATTGTAACACCTTTTCGGTGCCCAGATGCCGTGCCACCCGAAGGAAGCAGTAGGGCTGAGATACTGTTAGGTCGCCCAGTCGAGATGCCGCGGTTGGATTCGAACCACATAGTTTGCGGTTACTAAGTTCGCGCCTTGACCAGTGAGCTATCTCGAGCTCTGTAACAGACCGATAAAAATCACCTTGAGTTCAAGTTATTTACAAAAAAGTCAAACATAAGATACAATCCTGTTTCCAAACGATGTTTAACTCCAGAACATAACCAAAATCTCGGGCTTGTGGTGAAATGTCCAAACCTATCCGTTCCCACAAAATGTTTGGGCTGATATAATAAAACATCACGTTAACTGATTGTGCCAGGAGACATCGAATATGGTGCGTTGTAAGAGGTGCAGGAGAGGTTGGTAACGAGTGGCTCTATGGGGGTAGCGTTGATCAACCAATCGTAGTGCAAACGCGTTAACATCTACAGTGCTTTTGAAAGTTCCAAGTTTGCAATGTTGGTTTGCACGATGAATTCTTCTGCTAAAGCTTAGAAAATCTCTCAGATACGTAGCACAGTAGTTTGATAAAGCATCACTGAGGGAGCCAACGATCCTGTTGCATCCATCTTAGATTTACCTTCATCGAGGGAAACTGGCCCTGCTCCCAGCTAAGTGCAAGAGAACTACACCATTATTCAACCCACTGCACTACACAACCTGCTATTCATTTACTATCCTGAATGTCGCAATGTTGTACTCACTCGTACTTCATGTAATGGACAGTGCCACTAATCTCCAATAGGGATCAACCAAATGCACAAGACTTATCGATGCTTCGTCGGAGGTTAATGATCAGTAATTGTTCAGACGATAGTAGTATGAGTAAACAGTTAAGCGATTGGCATGTGAGCCCAAAAATCCAACAGATGAGATGACGGTTGCGGCGACCACACAGTCTACAATTCAGTATAGAAACTTTAAGTTATTTGATCCAGCTTTATAGTATGTGCTTTACAGGGAAATGCAATACTCTTTCAACAGTACGGCTTCAAGGAAGCTAAACAAATTCGGTCGAAACAGTGGGGCGGTTTTACCATGGAGAGCGCCGCACACAATCGCACGATTATGTTAGGCAGAAGTAGTTTTTAGACGTAACGATTACCGTAATGCCTTATGTTACCTGGATTAACACTGGCTGATGCTGTTTTGTATGAAAGGCGAGCAAAAATAATGATCGACTTCCGGGTGATAGTCTGTTTGGCGTGAAAAAAACGGGAATCGTGACTATATTGTGATATACATGCCAGTGCATAATAATATAAGTTAGGGCTGTCTAGTATGTGAACTAGATTAATCAGACAAACTCTCCGAGATCGAACTGGAGCAGCTCGACGATTGCGGTAGTAAACGACAGTGCTTAAACTGCTGCAGAATTTTCCGATCAGTATATCATATTTTCACACAAAGTCCTTGTATATTGTGCTCCTTTCAAGTTGCGTCGAGCAAACTCGCGGAAAATGAGCAAATTTTTTTTTAAATGTGATACTAATCCATCTTTTCTTTGTTTTCGATCTACATTTATGTAACCTATGTTACCATATTTTGTTTAAATGATGACCCACTTTCAACTTTCCGTTTTCAACATCAGTCAAAACTCGAAAGTTGTTAAAAAATTTCATTACGCCGTTTTGCTGGGCAAACGTTTTGATATTTTGGGGGTTCTGTTTTCTCCCTTTCTATCTTCGACTAGAAACTTATGTGATTTTCATTCTGGACACTTTTATATTTCAAGGTTAAGCTGATCATTTGTTTCGTCGTCACTATAAGAAGTGACAAACAAGATTTATTTCATAAAATTCTGTTAGGTGCCATGCTAATATGGCCACTCACTATTTTTACAATCACCCGTCACCCCTCAAATTGCGATCCTTAGATCAAACAACTAATGACCAACTGGGAAATTGTGACTAAGTCCATGAAACTGAGGGGACATCATATAACGTGATATTAGGTTGGGAAAGGAACTGTCCACTTCACAGAAAAATGCAGATACCTTTCATTACCGCTCATCAGTATAGCACATGTCTTATGAAATTTGTTTAAAGCTCTCCGTTTAATGATGTTCAGTAGTGTGTTATTTCAGCGCCTGAGCTGGGTTAAGAGAGGACAAAGGGGTGCAGAGAAAACCAGCCGTGGTAGTAGTATGTCGGTCACTTAGCAAAACAGCTTTGACCGTCACGGTTTGCGAGAGCTGGTCGTTTCACTTCTTTCGAATTCATGGCTTGTGTTCTCAGGACGCTTGTATTCTAGGATATTTATCTGAGGTATCCAGCCCCGGCGCATTCTGCTGAGGATAAGAGCTAGGAAGGTCCGACCTATCCATGGTGATCATACGATCATCTGTCGTGGAAACTGTGGTCAACCGGAGAGTTTGATGAATATTCTGCGGTCTTACTGAATTGCACACGATGCTCGACTTGCTCATCATAATCGGGTTACAGGGAACTCGGAAAATATCTCCATCATCTGGGGCACACCGTCTCCGATGTCCTTCGTGAAGCCTGAACTAATCGCTGTTCAGGAGCACCGAACAACCGTGATAGACGTAAGCGTAGTCTCGGGTGGACGCGGAGTACTTGTGTAGAATGAGAAGAGGCAATAGTGCGGTGTTAACGATTGTTCCTTCCTATCATCTCAGCCCCAGGTGTCATTACTGTGCTAGCGCTAACTGCGCATTGAATTGCATTGAGTATTGACGTAATATACTAGTCATAAGTTTTCAGTAAACCTATGAGTAGTGTATTACGTCTATACATATATCGCGATATCTGGAATATCGTACGAACTGAAACATGAGGTGGCCTAGTGCAGCACATTCAGTTGCCTAACAACATCATAAACGAGTGATTCAGCTGGGTTCCAGGTGAGTCTCCCGTCAAAACCAAATTGGTATGCATATGAGTGTATTTGCATTGCATATTGTTTGTCCTTCCCTCATTTGCTAGTCTTTTCGCGTGTTTCCATTCTGAACGTTCCTGCTTGCTTTGAAGATCATTTCGCCTGACTGGAAAACTGTTTATGGCAAGCCTTCGAATGGAACATTTCCCTCCCGTTTTTAATGTTCTCCTGTATATCCTTTCACATCTACCGTTCGCACTTCTCATGTTTTAAACCATGCTATTCAAAAATGAACTATTATATCCAGTAAGTAGTCATTTTCCAAAAAACTCATAAATAGGTCGAATGGGTGTGGATGGAATGGATACTGTTGATTTGTCAGCGTGTTTCATTGATAACAAAAATATAACACTTTCAGTGCACAGCAACAGATTCTCTTGGATGCCATCAGGTGGAATGTCAACATTTCTGTTGCCCTGACTACAAGTGATCAGCAGTTTTACTCAGTGGAATGCTCGTGTCTACGTCGGCTGGTCACGCACGTACTGGAAGCAGTTCGATGACAAATTGCAACTTATAAATCTGCAATGCATCGTAGCTTCTTGAAGACGTCATTTGTCAAGGCGTAAAATACAAGAGAGTATTTTCTCTCGACGGTATCTCAGTGTTAACTAGCATTCCAATATGCGAAACGATCGACTGATCGCGATAGAATGGTGACAGCTGTAGAAAATATGTTGACATTTCCAATGATGATCTGCGCGAGTATACTATCAGCAAACAAGTATGCCGACAGGAAGATAATGTCATCATTCAGCCCATTTATAGATGATTTTTATGAGCAGGCTGGGGAATTTATGTTATGCGTCCAGAACCCTGTCGTCAGAAATACCTTGGCAACACAAAAGCAAAGCTAACTCAGGAAAAAAATAGGGAGAACTCGCAGATTAGCATTTATTTTGAGCAGTATCACGTTGAACACTTTGTGTGATGAGACAAATTCTTGAGAGCCGTTTTGGCTACACAACTTAATTATCCTTGAATAACCAGATTTTTTCAAGCCATCAAGCCCCAGGACATGAGTTTGGAAAGCAAAAACTTGCCTTTAGTTTAACTCTAAGTTTTTTTTTTCAAAGTTGATCAGCTACATGAGAAAACGTGTCTTTATATTCATAAAGGAAACTACTTACAAGGTTGCTTAAAACTCTTCGACAATCCACGACCGGTTTCGCCCTTCTTGGGTATCATCAGGTAGGTCCCCGAGTTTCCGTCAACCGTATGTTCCACTTGAACCCAAATTGGACTGATCTCGACAAATACACTCACACAAGTTTACTTTGTCAAAATATACTGTGATATCTCAAATCTCGTACCAACCGAAACATGAAGGGACCTTTGTGCAGCACATTCAGTTACAAATATCATAAACGAGAGATTCAGTTGAGTCTCCCGTGAAAACTAAATTGATTTGCAAATGAGTGTCTCTATTTTGTTTCATCAGCTAGAAATCGGCGACGTGACTCTAACGACAGGCTGGTGGTCGGAGAAAAATTCCAACTGTGGAATCCACTTTAGGCGGACCACCTTAGGATCCAACGTCAACATGTTGGATCTCCTTTGCCTACCGTCGTAACTTCACACCTACTGCCACCACGTACTTATTGTACGTAAAAATAGAGTCTTATTTCTGTCGAGAAATGCGGAATGTGGAACTGTTTTAAGCAGTGTCTGAACTGAACTGAAGATGCCTAAAGTGACCTGAATACAAACTGGCTGCCCTTCATATCCAGCAAAACCAGTTATGTTAGATAAGATTGCTGACCAGAATTTCGGGGCCTAAATTGCTGTTCTTTTTCATGGCTGCATGTACAGTTTCCAGTAATCAATCATTTTTCGAACAAAAACTTTTCCGTGATAAAGGTCTTTTCTTTCGTTGGAATATTCATAGCCGAAGGAAAACTACAGGAAAATCGGGAATCAATGCCATGAAATGCAAGCTTAAATAAAATGGATCAGTCTGGCTACTGATTTTTCGGAAAGGCCATCTCATTTGTGATCAGTGGGCTCATCCACACAAACTTGTCCATCGAACATGTTGCCTGTCCCTGAATGCTGTTTTATCAGGCGTCCATGAAATAGGCATCATTCAGGAGGAAAACAGTCATTCGGAAAACCTGTTGCTGTTGTTCCATACAATCAAATAAGATCGAATCACCCAGCGCGCTCATTCACATACCCTGATACACCAGCGCTCTCACGAATACCAAAGTTGTAAAATTCTGACTAGTGATGCAGTAATTGGGGGTTTTGTAAATCCCTTCTCGATTTGAACGTTGTCAACATCTTTAGAGATACTCTGTACGACTCAGGGCACTCTTGAAGCCAGCTGATTATGAGTGTTTCACTCCCACGTGCAAGCGACACCCCAAAGTGCATCAGAATGCCATCTTACTCTGAAATGGAGATTAACCCCTGTTGTTCACAACTATAAAGCATCACGTTATCGAAATGAGTTGTAAATACAGTGAAAATATAAAACACGTTGCCAGTGGTTTTTTTGCATAACATCCATCCTGTTCGAACATAGCACAGTCGTAGACGTTTTACGGGGCCTGACATGTACAAAACTGTTTTGCAATCAAGTCTGTCGAAAATACCGAAACTGTTAGGCGTGACTGAGGAAACTTCCAACGTAAACCGGGTGTGTTCTGATAGCAGGACAACTGCATTCGCAATAAACAACCTTTAGGCATCCTAGTTTATTTACACACACATGAATGGGAGGTATTCCAATCGGATAAGCCAGCTAACAGTGACCAGACCACTGGACGCCTGGGCATGGTTGATATGCGCGGAGCCGATTATGGTCTGATATGCAAGCCCTTGGATCCGAGTTTGAACATTTAGAGGCACACGCACACACGAACTGAAAACTGCAATGTACTGGTCCATGTCGATGAGTGAAGATGCACCTGGACGATGAGCCGCACAACAATGCCCCCCCCCCCCCCCCGATGGTGCGCGCAAGACACCCGGAATCAGTATTCTGAGAAATGCAGCAAAATGTCTCTGTCACCCCTCACCCCCTCCCTCTCGGATTACCTCTCGTTGCCCTCCCCTATAATGTCTAGTCGCCCCATCCCCTCAAACGAAGAGGGTATGATTTTACTGAGAAACGCTGGTTTGTATAAATTACTCGGCGGACAGTAACTAAGCTGTTTTCGTTCTACATTCCTTAAAAGGTTTCTCTGTGAAGAAAACCTTTGATAAAAACTCCCACTTCCAATGTTATCCTAGGGTTATATTTAGCAAACCCTCATACTGTTCTTTTTCCGCTCTCTTCAATCTTAAGAATTTCAGCATAATTGTTTTTGGGCATCAACTGTTGGGGTTTTGTTATGGCTGAATGCGTGCGTCTCCACTGGTATATCAACAATCAACTTTTCTTAAAGACTTAGTCACCACTATGTGAAACGATTCTTCTCTATCGTTCCAGAATGCATAAGCAACTTATGCCACATTATCAGGATGGCAAGTCGGGGTAAGTATGGGAATTTGCGTTTTCTAGCAGTGAAATCACCCAGAGGTCAAGCATAATTTTCCCAGTTAAATGGCTGCGTAACCGTCATGTAAATGTCTCCATCTGATAGATAAACTGCAATTTACATTTCCAACCGGCCGATTCCTCGTTTATTTGCATGGGTAACCCAAAATATTGACATTTTGACAGTAGATTTTTTAATTTTAGCCAAACTTGAATAGCATTTCTAGCCAGTAACAACTGGAACCGCTTTACAGTTGCAAAGAAAGAAACCTAGCGACTTAAAACTGATACCTCCGTGTTGATTCCTTGGTTTCTTGCACGCTTAGCTCGGAGTTTGATCAATATCTGGTGCTCATTTGGCCGGTTTGTGAGAACAAATTCACTCATGGCAGAATTGTCCAAAAAGAAGCTTTGATTTTGTGTTGGAATCAACAACTTTACTCTAATTGGTTTCTACCCTCAGGGCTTTCGTTGGTCAGATTAAAAGTGGGCAATGAATGAGAATGCAGCTTTGGGAGCGTAGACAGCCTTACACGAAGAACCCTGATTCTGGTAGAAAATTTGCTTGTTGAAAAACACAAATAAGTAGATAACAAATGGTGTAAGTCTGGGAGGTCCTCACGTTTATTCAAAGCCTGATCAGAAGATACTGCTCCCTGTCAACAGACAGAGTTCAACTCTGGGCGTACAAATAGCCTAAATAGTAGTTAGTACGTGCTCAGGAATTTATGAAAGTAAACTGCTCTACAACATATCGAATAAAGTTCGTGTGAAATTGAATGCCATGCTGTTTTTAACCTTGTCCTCTATACACAATTCTCACTGTATTTTAAGCTGGATAACCTTCCACAAGGACTGCTTGTCTTCAGTGTAGTTAGGAACTTGATTAAAGTGGTAGCAGTTATCAACATAAAATTACCCAGCTGGTATGTAGAACCTCAACCTTCCGTGGAGTATGGGTTGGATCTGTTCAAAGGGAATGGAAACCCGGGCTATGACTAACTTTCACCGTTTTCTTTTTCTCTGACGATCAAAAAGCCATCTTTCCTGTGGATTTAGATTCGCCTGTTCAGTATTGCACAATACAGTGGTCCCACTTTCAGAAAACTTCACAGAGGAAAATCTGCGCAGCTCCCCGTAGACGTGGCCCACCACACTACAACTCATAGACAAACCGAAGATATCGTATTCACAACAAGCAAACCTTAAGAACGTCAATCTTCCTGGGCAACAAAACGTTGCCAATGATCTCTTAAAAACTAACCTGGAATAGGTCAACTATTCTGTCCATAATGGTTTTACCCACCCACCCCTTACATCAGGGTTTGTCGCAGCTCTAGCTTCGTGACCATCGTCACCAATCCTCATCTAAAGTATTCGTATCGTTCAGTCGAGATTGTGTTCTGTAAGTGAAGCCAATCAATGCTGAAGAGATCTGTACATCTGTTTAGCCCTTCTTGAGAATCACTAATAGTGCGCATCTCACAAAAGTCCAGGAGGGAGTTTTGGGCCCGAGATCTCTCGGCTCGCACTTAACCATTCGGCCACGAGTGGCTGATGAGAATTGTGATTACCACACACTTAGACAGAATATAGCACCATTCATCCTTCAGTAACAGGCTCCGCATAACGTGCTCACGTGTTGACTGACACGTGTAATGTGACAAAGTAACAAAGTGTAACAAATTCTCACATGGAAGTTTTACTCGTCTTGTGACCACCTGGTGTGCTTTCCGTAACTGAGGTAACCACTATTGAATCTGCATTGACATGAATCAACCGCACAAAATCCACCACCCACAGTCACTAGAATCAGTAAGGACGGGAATACTTTATGCCACCTGGCCGGAATAAGCTAGCAACATGAGTTAACATAATTGTATCAGCTATTACAACAAAAAAAGGTTTTCGTGATTTAGACTTCCACGAATAGTGTTTCATCGTGTTTGGTCTTACGTTTAAGCAGGTTTGTAGGCTTGATGCGTAGTGCAAAGTTCTAACCTATTTTGAATCGTCGCCATGCTGTCTCAAACTAAACGATGTCAAACTAGCTATACTCTCAGACGAGCTGCGAAATGATATGCCTCTCGCACTCTTTACAGAAGTTGGTACAGCAAGTACAAGACACTTGTTGCATCAAAGACTTTGTTCCGAAGGACCTTTTACGTCGACAAGTACATTCATTTGCATGCCAATTTGTATTTCACGGGGGACTCACCTGAAGCCTAACTGAATAACTCATTTATGATATTCTTCAAGTGAATGTGTCGCACAAATGCGGCCTCATGTTTCAGTTGGTGATATCGCAGAATGTTTTCATGAAGGAAACTACTTGTAAGTTTGCTGAAAGCTCTTCAACAGTCAGCGACCGATTTTGCTCTTCACAATCACCCCCATCAAGTAAGTGCAGTTCCAGAGTTTCCGTCAACCTTATGCTCCAATTAAATCCAAATTGTAGGAAATTCGCGAACTACGGTCATTTGCACACCAATTTGTTTTTTAACGTGAAAGTAGCGTCAACAAGAGATTCAGCTGGGTTTTAGTTGAATCTCCCGTGAAATCCAAACTGGCATCCAGCTGAGTACATTTGTCGGATTTCGTGCAATTTGGGTTTAAGTACAACATAGGGGTTGACGGAAATTCGAAGGCTGCACGTACTTGACGAGCCCTGAGAAGGGCGAAACCGGTCGTGGGCTGTCGAAGAGTTTTCAGTAATCTTATGAGTAGTTTCCTTCGTGAACAAAATACTTTTTACCACTTTAGAAAGCTTATGTTATGTGTTTCTTCACTGGTGAGGTTTTCCATACAAGAATCCGAACGAACCGAGCTAAATTTAAATTTGGTCTATCCACTAACATCCACAGGTATGTTTTATAGAATGCTTTGGGATCTTCACAAAGATGATCACAGTGCTACGTTTTGGATGTGCACATGTATCGCATGCATGTCAATATCTCTTGTAAGTACAGCTTCAAGTAAAACTGATTGCTCAACATTGTCTCACTAAACTCATCAGCTTGGAGTTGACGTTGAGGAGTGGAGATCGGAAAGCCAGTTTCGGTTCAGGTGAATAGACCTTTGTGACGATGTGCCTTATGGTCCATGGATTTAGTTTCGAGTTCCACCCTGAGGCTTACCGGTCGCTTGATTGGTGGTCCGACTGAATTACCAAGATAAATGTTCTATGACGCAGTCTCATAAGCTCAGATACTTTCCGTATTTTAATTTTTACCGTAGGCGCAAGTAAACTGGCACATAACATATCATGCAGCGACGTTGATTGTACCGTGAGTTTTGCTTGGAGTTTTATTCTATCTCGCTGTTGATAACAAGACCAGTCGAACAGGTGGATAAGCACGGCCAATGGCAACTTATGAAGTGCATCTGATACAAACTTCTCTCGTTCTTGATGTATAGGTAGTCTCTTGTTTGTGTCACTGCATGCTGTGGACACTAGTGATCTTCTCAGGCGGGTTAAGAAGTCATTTCTAAAGGCCCCTTTGTTCTCTAAGGGAGTTGGAAGTGCAAACTCGTCTCTTGCAATCAAATGAAGTTCCAAAGCAATGCCCTTTGTAAGCTGTTGAAGGAAGCGAGCAACTCCAAATACTGCCCAGTCCATGATTGCTTGCGCCTCAGTGAACGCTTGAAAATACAACTTGAGCGTCCAGATGCAACTTATTAAAGATTGCTACTGGATTGTCATTCAGATCATGCTAAAGGGTTTGGACGTAAATTGCTCATGCGACTGTAAAGGTATTAGAAACTATCACAAACGATAAAGCATTAAGTATCATCTAGGCGGGGTATCCGGATATCAGGGAGAGCCATCCAAACGGGTCACACAATGCAGTGTCATCAGTTTGCTCTCACTCTCCTTCAAAATCAAAGTGAACGTTTCAGACAGATTTTCATTGAGGATATAGCAATGTCTACAAGATATTTTGGTTTCAGTTGTTTATTTTTGTAAATGACCAAGCCGTAAGATTCTTGGAACAGAGTAAACTTGTTTCTCAAAATGCCGACAGCTAGGTGACACCAGACTTTTTAATGAATTTCGCAGTAACATTGTCCTTCCACAAAGTCCACTCTCTTCTCGTCACAGTGCGGTAGCCTAGGCCACGTTGTGGTGACCGCTGCACGTGAGATAACTGGGCTATGACGGCAGTACTGCCAGGATCTCGTAGATTTTCAGCTGGGCCTCCTAAACAATGCCAAATAAATTGTGTGACAACACTATCATATATGTACACAGCGAAAGGCGCAGCGCCTCTCGGGACTTCACCTGCTACAAACAGCACGCAGACTGGTGGCTAGTCTTGACGGTGATCAAATGGCGTTGCAGGTCACGCAAAGGATAGAGGAGCGTGCTCGGGTGAAATATGAGTAGCTCTTTGAACACCAGGGCTACGAAACGGTTCCTGAGACTACTCACGAACATGTCGTTTCCGCGGTCATTTTAACTCTATGGCATTCCTGGCAAGCAGTGATGCAGCTTTTCTGTGCTAGTCTGAGTGCTAAGGTGGCCAGTAGAAGAGCTGAACCCATGTCCACGAGCCAAATCACCCGACGACTACTGCCCGCTGCCCACTAGTATATGAGAACACTGCCATACATTGAAGCTCATGTGTCAACATGAGAAACTTATTCGGTTACAATGTAGCCATTAATTGGCCTTCCTAAGTTCGTCTATTTAGTCCATATTTCATTTGTACCATGGTTCTCGGATTAGGTGCATCATGTGGGTTTTATCACCATTAAGCCATTCAACCTAACTGTTATCAAGACTCAGTCGCATCAGTCACCCCTTAATCCTCATGACCCTCTTTGAAAAGAAACGGCTAAGCATAACCCTAGTAATCATCTGTGACATCAGCTATCGACATTCTCAACCTTGCCAGCCACAACCGATTAGTGGTTACCGACGAAACGCTCAAGCTTAGTTTCGCCTGCCTTCTATTAAATTATAGATTTCCAGAATTTTCAAACCCAGACACCAGACAAGTGCCAAGTGGTCAGTTGTAGGCTCGTCGGTTCATGCAGCTTTTTTGAGTTCTGTTGAATTTCCAAGATGTGCACCGATTTGAAACAATTATCAACCTTCTGAAAATACAGATACCACAAGCCATAACGAGCACAGAATTTATGGAAATTCATGAATGAAATAATTCCGCTTTGAAGGAGGGACAACAGCGAGACCAAGAACAATCCTATGGTCATAGTTATTTTCCATTGGTCGAGTTAAGCTGCCAAGCTTAGAAGGATCATCATTTGTAACCAAACCGTAAAATAACGTTTCCTTCTTTCCAGAACCAAGAACTTTCTGAAATGCACTCAGTTGGACACCAATTTGTTTAAACAGGCGACTCAACGGAAACCCATCTGAACCTCTCCTGTATGATATTCTTCAACTGCACAAAGACCGCCTCCTCTTTCAGTTAGTAAGATATTCAGGGATTTTTCGTAAACCTTATGAGTAGTTTCCATTTAGAAAATATACTGCGATACCAAATGAAACAGGGGGTTGACTTTGCGTAGCACATTTAGTTGACTAATATTATAACGAAGAGATTCAGCTGGAAGCTTGTTAACTGCAACTGACCATTTTTCTCCTTCTGATGGTTGACAATCATAATCTTAATTGAGTCGCAGTTGAATAGTTCCACTGAGCGGGACTCATAAGCATGAGTTTTATTCCCAGACAGTTTGTCAAGATACATAATCCGAATCCGTATGATTTCAGATAATAAGTTTATTATTCTTTATATGGCATGCTTGTCACACAAATCGGCACGTGATTGGAAATTGTTTGGTTCTTGTTGCTGCAAATAATGACTTTCACGAATGTTTCTGGCTTGCATTTTGCGACAAACTGTTCTCGTATTTAATCACACCCACCTCATCACTGCAATCGAAGAAAATTCCAGCAGCAAATTTACCGGGAGATTTTACATTTCATCATCTATTACTTCACTCTCATCAGAAGCGTATCCATTGCAATCATGCCCCTCCTTCTCGGCAGAATCCTCCAGTTCTTCGTTCGTCGTCATCATCACACTGGTCCTCATCATTAGCCGCAGTAGCCAGAATAACAACGACCGCATATCCTAGAGAGTGTCATGATTGAAGTTTCAATCACTCGGCAAGCTTCCTTGGTTGCTCGTTGGTTTAATGGTGACTCTCCGCTTTCCTGATCATCCGTTTGCCAAATATTTTGTGTTGTCAAAGAATTTGATGTTAGTTGTAACGTGTGTCCTAACCGGTTTCTGAGGTAGCAAGGCCATGGGCTTGTAGTTATTCGGCTCTCCAAGAAAATCGATTTCGTTCTGGATAAAACAGTATGCCGTCAGCAGTTAATTGATTGTGGATAGTACGAAAATCTTCAACTGAGGATTCCTACTGTAAATGAAATCAGTCTATGCCGGAAGCCCAGAAGCACCGAACAGTTGTTTCATCTTTACTGGGAAACGTCCTCATTGTGTTTCTCACGAAACTCCAGAGAGTTTCGAGCCCGCGACCTCCTGGCTAGTACTTCGAACACTTGACCTTTCGGCCACGAGCGACTGCTTGGCAGTGTGATTATGTAAAAGTAACTAAGGAGAAGAGGCATTCACAAGAAAAGTGAACGAATCTGAGTTGTCACTCGAGAAACCAGTCAGCACACGACCAAGTGATGTGGATTCCTTGAAGCTATGTGCTATCTAAGTCAAATTTAATCACACTGCTGATCAGCCGTTGGCGGCCGAACGGTTAAGTGTTCAAATTACTAGCCGGGAGATCATGGGTTCGAAAACCCCTAGTGAAGTGTCGTTAGGTGTGCACTGTTAATGATTCCCAATATCTTTTGCCTTTTCTGCATAGGTTCGCCTCACTTATAGGACAAAAAATTAATTGAAACGTCAGTTGACTGTCCGAATAATCCAACAATTTCTGCCCTAAAGCTACACTATACTCACGCTGTCAACATTGGATACAATAACAACCAAGAATAGTGTGTGTGGTGTAAGTAAACGGCAGGATAAGAATTCACCCCGAGGAGTATGCAACACTTCCAGTTTCTTGCCCTGGTTCGGGCACCCCATGAGCCTGTAGTGGTACTATGCGACTGCCGCTGGGCTGGTGTAGGAAGGTTAGAGAAATGTTTTCAAATAGTGTCAGGTCTTCTTAGCACCAAGAGGAGGTAGACTGTGAAGAACCGCTGAAGACCATTCATGGGCAAAAGTGTGTCCACGGATTTCAGACAAAGGACCACGACAGAAAGATATTCATGCCTTGTCTAGGTTGCAATGTGAAATGGTAAATTTGCAAGCATTCCGAGTTTCATCGTTTGAACAACAAGGCAAGTGGGTAAAAGGGCGTGCTTTACTGCTTTTGAACTTCCTGAAATTCTTTCTCGGAACTTTGCGTACCCCTCGGATGGAGCATAACTATACTTTCATCTGATGAATAACCATTTCAACTTATTTCCGGGAAGTGATTAGTGTCCATCCCGGTTACCAAAGATTCGGGGACTTCGGGAAACTTTTGTGTTATTTTAAATCCTTCAAAGCCTCTGTCATCAGATCAAGAGGGCTGTAGAAGAAAGATATACACATTAATTCTACGGAATGTAAATATAAACGTTTCTGTTTTACGGAGGGTCCTTTTTTGTCCGAGGAAACACGTGATATTTGAGGCCGAAACGTACTTTTGTTACAAGTGTAATTTTGATTCGCATCCAACGCCATTTTTTCCCACAGCCGCATCACTCGATCGCTCGAATGTCTTCATCTAAAGGACTGATGTAACAGGACGATTGCCCATCAAATACCACGAGGCTTTACCGTACCTGACGATGAACAACTCCTTTGACTTTCCTGGGGTTTATCAGCACTGTGTGTTCTGATCAATGGGATTATTTATGGTTGCAAATCTAAATACCTGACCCATCAAGTTACCATGGCAGACAGATTGGATATGGACGAGTATCTTCTCCCGTGTTGTTAAGCCTAGGGCGACAGGCGCTGACGATGACTGCTGTCGTTGCGAGCGAGCCATGAATGTCATCAGTTTGACAAAAAAAGAACGGGAATGAAGATTTTGCACTTGTGCAATTCTCTAAGTACCGACATTTTGAATAACCCAGCTCTTATTCCAACCAGTCACGATGAAATTTATCGTGACGGACTTGGTGGCTAGATGGCACCACATCAATGGAACTTAATAGAAATTGAAATGTCCTCAGCAATGAGGGAATGATTAATGTTGCGTAAAATTCCCTTTTTCGAATTGTCGCACTGAAGGACAATCTAAGAACGTCTTCCAGAAATGTAATATTTATTCCAAGCAGCCATGACGACGACTTTTCTCATCACGAAGTGAATTCCTTTAATCCTGTGGAGGCTACATGTAACTGTCATCTTAGCGTTGTATCATCCACTCAGAAGATACGAGAACACCTTTCAATCAATACCCTCATTTGCATGCTACTTCCAGGGGTGCTCACCTGGATCCCAGCTGAATTCCTTGGTTATGATGTTCTTGTTCAACTGAACGTGTCCCATGTTTCAGCTGGTATGATATTTGAGATATCGCCATACATCGTATAGACGCAAAACACTACTCATAAGGTGGCTGAAAACTCCTCGGTAGTCCATAACCGGTTTCTTCCTTCTTCTCCGGGTTCATCCGGTAGGCGCACCCTTCCAGTTTCAACCAAACTTATGTTCTACTTGAACCCAAATTGCACGCAGTTTGACGAATACACTCATTAGCATACCAATTTGTTTTTTACGGTAGAGTCACCTGAATAAGAGCATCACAAACAAGATACGCAATAGGGGTTCAGGTGAGTTTATTGTGAAGACTAATTTGGTATGCAAATGAGTGTATATGTCGACTTTCGTGCAATTTGGGTTCAAACAGAACATAAGGTTGACAGAAACTCGGGAACTGCACCTACTTGTTGAGCCCTAAGAAGGCTGAAACCGGCTTTGGGTTGTCGAACACACCTAATCATCATGTTCATCACCCATCTGACTCTCCTTGAATGAACTTCCGCTCTTTAACCGAACGATATACAGCCACTTCCAAGAAGATTATTGGTAGCCCATTGAACACAGCCAACGAAGCGCTGATGACGTGGTGATAAAACGTTCGCTGTTAAACTGCCTGGCTCAGTTACCAAACCGATGACCGCAGCAGCAATTGACGAACGCGCCTAACACATGTGTGGTCGAACGTGCGTGAATATACTCTTCCAGTAGAAGAACTGCGCAATGGTGCAAGACGTTGGAAACCTAAACATACAACGGTAGTGACCAAAGTAGAAAACATGATCAATCAACTTGGATAATTTTGGGAAATTCAAACCAGTAGCAGGTGTCCTTATACAGTTTTTCGGAACAAAGGACTGTAAGAGAGTGAGACAGCTGGTAAGCTGAACGCTAGTTTGCTCATGTTAAGTTTCTCATCACACCGTCAAACGCTAGGCTTTCAGGTATCGGCAGAGAATCTCACAAGCCGTGCTTTACACCCGTTTCCGCCACTGGAGAGTCGGTAATTACGGCATAATTTTGTCGCTCCAAATTACAAAATATTTTGCAATTGCTCACAGTTTATAGGGTGAAAATTCTGAATTGAGCGTTGATATGTACTTAGAAAAATGTTGGTGTTAATTACGTGACGTGATTATTTATGTCTCCGTATTCCTCAGACTAATTCATTACCCTTCTGGTGACTGCTCAAGTTTCAAGACTGAATTATTCTATTTTATACAAAATCGAATCTATGTTAACTGTTTTTCTATAATAACTGTTTTCACGACTCGATTTGTTCACATTCATTTCTGTTTTTTTGTTGTTGAGCATTTTGTCCCACTTTGAACTGTATAACATTTTTCCCGTTTAATTTGTCCGATAGCACACTGGCCTTTCTGTGTGATCCTGTGTTGCTAACTGCCCAAGGTTCAATCTAGCAGTAAGCTTTCCTTTAATTCTCCTCATTATTTACTGTTAATTTTTTTATAGAACCACGGTCTACCTATCTATACTGTCTGTCCATGTCTAATTCAATATATTGTTTGCTGCCCAAATGCGACTACTGAACAAACGAAGGTGAAGTTCGTAGAATTCGGTTTCGCCGTAATTATTACTGACCGTCCGTCGTTGAATTAGACTACACGTTACCTGTCAGATAGGACACCTAGATCGTGCTTTTAGGCTAATTAACCAATTCCTTGCCTTGAGATCACGGCCTTAGCACAGGATCGTACAGTTGGTTTGGTGGATGTATTGCCCTAATCACACAAATATCATTCAGTCTCAGGCTTCATAACTTTCTTCAAACAGGCGGTATTAAGCAACCTTAAAGCGACAAGGGTTCGTGGCTCCGACTGCACATCAAATCCGAATAAGTCATCTCAGGCATTCGTGTGTACGCTTCTGAACTCAACCGCTTCTGAGAACGTGAACAAAGAATGTGCGCCGTGTCTGATGATGACATTCTTTAGAAGCCTCATCCAAAAGACGTTATTTAAAGAAGTTCAAAAGCGAAAATGAGTGCCGAACAAAGATGATTCAGTTGTTGGGTTTAGCGGTGATTATTCTGCTATGTTCTTCGGAAGTTCAAGGACTGAGTGAGTTCTCAACCCTAATCAGATGTCTTAGCAAATTAGCATTGTTTGCTACACAATTACTGTTTCGATGAGTGTGCTAATCCCTACGCTGTAGACAACCAACTTAGCTGCAATCGGAGTTTTCTTGTTTCAGTGCCACATTATTTGCTCTTCGGTTCTTCAGCAATATTTGTTTCTATTCTGCGCGAAGAACTGCCCAAATGCACCACAACAACACCTTGGGAACATGTTTGGGACATGGGTTGTAAGAAGGTCAGTTTTGTTTTAAAATCAATTTTGGTTCACTCCTTAATAATGTATGTCTCTGCTCATTATTATCAACTCAAACTGCCCGATTAGCATTTATCACGACCAACTGTGTATTGTGTCTGACTGCCGCATGAGAACACACCGCCAAATTTCCAAGTTCGGAACTTAATTATGGCTTTAGGAGCACCCAGAAAAGCAAACTTGTGTGAAAATGAGTGTAGTTCGCGAACTGCAGGCAACTTGGGTTCAAGTAAAACATAAGGGTTACGGAAAATCGGGGGCTGCGCCTACCTGATGAGACCCAAGAAGGACGAAACCGGTCGTGGGCTGTCGAAGAGTTTCCAGCAACCTATTGCTAGTGCATTACTTCTATAAACTGTATCGCGATATCTCGGATATCTTGCCAACTGAAACATGAGGCAGCCTGGTGCAGCACATTCAGTTGCTTAAGAACATCATAAACGAGCAATTCAGCTGGGTTCCAGGTGAATCTCCCGTCACAACCAAATTGGTATGCAAGTGAGTGTACTTCACTAATTTCGTGCAATTTGGGTTCAAGTAGAACATAGGGCTGACGGAAACTCGGGGACTGCGTCTACCTGATGAGCCTCAACAAAGGCGAAACCGATCGTGAGCTGTTGAAGAATTTTCCAGCGACCTTATGAGTGGTGAGTTACGTCCATAAATGCATTGCGATATCTCGAATATCATACCGAGTGAAACATGAGGCAACCTTTTTCGGAGCAAGTTCAGTGAGAGAAGACCCTCGTAGACTCGTTAGAACCAAATTAGCGTGAAAATGAGTTTGTTTTACACACAAAACTCATTTCATCAACTCTTTCCACGGTCGAATCCACTGTTTTGTACCCAGAGTTAAATGCACAAGTAAGATTTGAACTCACGACAGAAATGCCATGTTTACATAGGCAAAAGCTAGATAGCTTATAAACAACGAATCACACGAGCTGAGTAGTTCAACAGAGTTCAGTGACTAGACAAACAATCAGGAAAAAACTCGGGGACAGAGTCTGACTGATCACCCTGAACAGAGCGAAACCGATAGTGGAATTTGGGTGGGTTTTCCGTTTTATTAACAAACAACAGCAGAATGGTATTGGACATAAATCTTTGAAACCGGAGAAAAGTTGTCTGCTGATGAAGTTCCGTTCTACTGGAGTCCTGAAGTGCATTCGACAGATTTAAACCTCGTCGAAGGATTTAGCTGAATTCACATGTCAGATGAATGATTGTCGAGATCAAAGCACCGCGCCTGATTTTATAAGCTCTTTTCACATAACCGTTAGCCAAGTCGACACCCAATCGATCCTCTCCTCCCCACTTGATGAGTTCTGACTAAAACAAAACACAAAACGGATCGTTTTTAGGGCTAAACACATTCTGATTCAATGAGGATCATCTTCAACTTGAAGCCCCCTGGACTTATTGCTTATCAGCATCACAATGAGGGTCGTAGAGAGTTATGAGTTTCCTCTTGGCTGCAGTCAAGTAATCAGCTTTCCCACAGAATTCTTCTAATTAGCCTAAACAAGAAAACTTATGAGTAGTGTGCTCCGTCAAGAAAATATACAACGATACCATGAATATCGCACCAACTGAAATATGAGGCGGCCTTCTTGCACCGCATTCTTTTGAAAAATATTATAGACGGCAGGTTCAGTCGAGATGCGGTTGTTCCGTTAACATCAATTAATTTGCTCATTTTTGTACTCGACCACCCCCCCCCCCCCAATTCACGTTTGTCACGCTCTCAAGTGTGGTTAATGGCATTGTGGCACAGCCGTGAACGGTGAAAACTGTCATCCGAAACGACATCTAATCGATCTTCCCACATCTACCAGATGACGGCAAATCGCGACAAAACGCAAAGTTAATCTATTCTCAGAACCAACAACACTCTGTTTCTGATTCAAAAAAGTCACAGGAAATAGGTTTCTGCATGCGCAAACCTCATAGTTTTCAAAACCTACCAAAATGAAGCTCCGCAATAAGGGAATGGTCAGACTGTCCCTAAACCAGAAGCGCACATTCTGAAAACGTTTTACCCACCATCGTCGAAAATGCCTCGTAAAAATCCTAGACTATCCTGCTAGCCCTGGTAACATCATTACTAAATGCGACCACGAAGACGCCTTCGGTTTTGGCAATTAGAAACTGTTTGCTGCTGGCATGTTACTGCTTGTTACTGCGCTTGGGCAGGAGATGTTGACCGACAGTCGCTTGTCTGACTATTTTGTTCGTTAGATCTTTGAAATGAGCTATTTTACTTCTGACTCACTGCAGCGGGCAAGATCATCAGTTTACGAGATTTGTGCCCGTGACAATACGTCAGTCAGGCACTACAATCATTAGCTCAGTTAGAGAAGACTTCAACCGTTCCAAGTGGTACTATAGTGATGAGAAACTGGTGAACTCGCGATCAAATGAAGCATCTGTGGACACTGTAGTCATAAAAACATTGCCTCCAAAAACTCCTGCCATACTCGTCTGCTGCTTCTAACGCTGAACATACTTTCCTGGTTTGGTTCCTCCAAAATTGTGCCTCGTATTCCCTGCTAGGGAATAAATTCACCGGACTGGAATGTTTGCATTTCCATTAAATGAGGACTGTGAACTCCATTTTTGGTAGACTTTAACATAGATCTGATATAAAACACTGTCATTTTAAATCGCTTCATGATTTCGTGCAGTGACCATTCACGGAAACTAACGCTTCTTCGTTAACTTTTTATCAACCGACGGCCCTGTGTATCCTCGATTCATTTAAATAAGCTTTTCGCGAGTGTCACTGAATGACAACACCCAAATATCTGCTGCCGAGGGAAAACGCGTCGCTGATAGGGGAGTCAAACAATCTGACTGGGTTACAAGTGCCCGCTGTTATGATCTAAGTGACGCCCTACTAGTAGCCGCGGGGTTTCTAGGCACGAGGCGCTCCTATAGGAGACTACATTCTACTTCCAGGCATCATCTCAAGTTTCACTGCTCTGCTATTCTGTTAGACTCTGTTAAGCTCTGTAAGTGGGGAATAAAGCCCACTCTGGTCCAAAAAGTGGAAGTTGGCCTACAAGCCAAACTTACCTAACAGATCCACGGTGACTTGATCAACATTCAGTCCATTTGTCTGTTCGAGCATGCTGCGTAAATTCCAGCCCTTGCATTACCCGACGCGTGCCACAGAAAATCAACTAAAATTGTGGGAATACAAAATGTCAGGCAACGGATACAGGCTACCATTTACCGGGTTTCAACTATTCGATCGGGAATGGCTCAAAAATCAACCTGGAACGCGGCCCATTTGATCGATATCAAGCTACTACGTCCAAATCTGTGTGCTCAGAAGCAAATATGTGGATAGTCAGGACTGAGGTGACAAATGACCGACGTGACAAGAACAGATTAATTTTGCCACAAAATTTTAGCTGTTGGATTTATGGATCTGCATTCTGCATTCTGCATTCTGCTGCTGTTTCTTTTTTGGGTTCATTACTTTGTAGATGCATTAGTTAGTTGAGAAAATACCTTACATATATACCTTATATATATCATGGAAATCTGCATTCCCATCCAGTTCATTGCCAGTACACGACAGATAACTTGTCTGCACATGAAACTCCATATTACGGGAAGACATCCTTATCAACTTTGATGAAAACGTCCTGCACTGAAATGTCTTTCGAGCTCCAGAAACCATTATCCACTGAACCGTAGCCAGCGAGCTGTGAAATGTTGTCAAGCATCATAACTCATTATCACTATCATAATCACCGACAGCATAATACTGGTGTCCAAAACTGAAGCTTCTCTGCCGTAATTGTACGTAGGCTGGGACACTGTCAGGGCGCCCAGACCTAGACAGGAGAGCGATTAGTTTCCTCGACCAAAGCCTGCTATCCGGTGACTTTGGACGATATCGACGCTTGGACATCCTGCCACAGTGGCTTCTGAATCGCCAGAGATTCGCAGCCAGAAGCGAGCATAGAGTGACGGGGAAGTTCACTCAACCGCAGCGCTTGCATCTTGATTTTTTGTTTCTGATACACAGCACACATCAGCGTCAAGCAAATCCAGTGTGATGTCAAGAGCAGCTTGTTTTCCTGCTTACTTCAGAGTGCGAATACTGAAAGCAGCCAGATAGACTTGGGCGTCGAGGCCTGAAGATTGATTTCGAGATGCCTGAGGATATCAGCGCCGGATGACGCGCAAATGTTGCTTGGAAACCTGATGCAGGACGAACGGAGTAATTAGTCCTAACTGACGGGTTTACAAGGAGAGAGTTTTAATGGGGTGGAGGGAGGGGGAAGAAAAAGTATGGGAAAGTATACAGTAACTTGTTTTCGTTTACCCGCTCTGCCGTATGCAGCAGGCAAGCCGACCCGGCTGATGGCACCACGCGACGGCCGATGTGGCATGCGAGCATCGTTAGTTGTAAGTGTCATGGTCGTGTGTGGGCTGGGACACTGTCAGGGCGCCCACACCTAAACAAGGGGACGATTAGGGTCCTCAACCAGAGCCTTTGGCTGAAAGGCCTGACCACAAAGCAGCGGCGTTTGGCGGGAAATGCAAGTGTATTACCAAGTCGCCACAAATGTTCCAATCCCTAAGCCGGAGGACCAGGAGACGTGTTGGTCAGACCTCTAATCATTGACCTCGACATTGCCGACAGAACTGAATATTTTACAGAGGAAATAATTCTACCAGCACCCAAATTTCTATCACAAACCTTGAATTAAGCCTCTGTTTCTCATTCCTATAAATATTATCCGATTATACTGTATCTTATCAAAATAAAATGGTAGGACAACATTTACCTGGGTGTACGTTAGACAACGAACGCAAAAATGAAGGAAAATGTTGTTTTTGCGCACAGCCATTTCGATTGTGGCCCAGCCGACAATTGTGTGATACTACATACATTTATATCAGAAGTGGCACATTTGTAAAGGTCAAGAAGTTATGTCAAGCGTATGAGGCAGCTTAAAAGAAGCAGAGAAGTCATTGTCTCACGTGACATGACATTTTGAGCTTTTGCGGGTAGTCCAGTTCCGATAAAACGTGTGTAACATCACAGGAGTAACGGATGAGCTGTTATGGTAACGCCACTACGTAAGACATCGTACACTGTAAGTCTGGCTCGTTTTATTCCGATAACAGCATCTGGCAGCGACTCTCTCGTGCAACCCCAGATCCAGAAAGCAAACCTATGGGTAGTGGGACCTCAGAGTTTGCTTACGCGGCTGCTTCTCAGGTGACCAGACCATAACAGTTTTCATACTTTTACTCCCTGACTCCCCCCTTGATTTTATTTTGCCGCTGTGCATCATTTACTAATGGTGTTAATTTCGACCATTCTGCTACAAAGCTATAGGAAGCCTCTTCCTCGACATCCGATGCCTCGATTGAAATAAACAAACGTTGGGTTTTTGCAGACAGACCTTCCGTTGGCTTCAGAAAAACAGCATCCCAAACTCAGTGATAGTCCAATTTCCGCAACGATTTCCAACCATTAAGCTGTTCGCAGTCGTGTTCAGTGAGAAAATGCCCCATAAAGCAAACCTCCGCGAGAAATTATAGACAGCAAATCCTGTCTTCAGACGAGCTTGGTCCTCGATTTTCCATGACTCTCATTTTCTACCAAGACACCATATTATTTCATTAGTTAACTTATACATTGACTTGCAAATTAACCTGGTATTAACGGGAGACCCAAATGAATTTTAGTTGAACCTCTCGTTTGTAATAATTTTCAGCAATGCTTGAGACGACCTTCCGAACTTTTGTGAATATGTTAATTCTGAAAAAAGTGTGTATGCACAGTATGTAACGGTCGACCCGTGGTCATAATATTTCTGCGCAAGACATCTTACTTTGTGAACCGGGTGTTCTGAGTCTGATCCCTTGGAACCGTCTCCTCAGAACATATTGCCGCAAAAAGTGTGCCCAACTACTGATCCTGATGTTGCGCAAACATTACATTGGACAAAATTGGACAAACACCCGAACTTGTGATCTGATTTATCGATAAACTTCTGTCTACACCGACACCGATGTCCCCTTGTCCAGGAAGAACAAGTGGAGGGACCGACTAAGAGTACTTTCTTGTAAGATAGTTTGATGGAGTGAAAGCTTTAAGTTTTTGAGCAAAAATGCGTGACTTCGAGCGCTTGAAGGACAGTTCTGTAAATGAGAGACGTCTACGTTGAAAGCAAAAGTATTAAAATTATTTGTATCTTTTGTTTCGCAGGAAGTGGAAAGTGAACAGTTTGGCCACAGTGTGATTTTCAAATAAGTGGCAAGCTGTTTGAATAGTTAACCGTTTGGTCACGAGCAGCTAATCATCAGTGTGATTGACTCACACTTAGACAGAATACAGAGCCACTCATTCCTCAATCAGGAACTCCACATCAGATGGTCGCACATGTTGACTATCTCCTCGGGCAACAACTTCTCAGATGGAAGTTTCACTCATCCAGTGAATTTTATTCTTCCCCTGAGTTACTTATAGATTGTTGCTTGTTGTTATATCTTCTGCTGACCCCGCTCCAGTGCCTAGTGCCAGAAAAGAACTCACCGACAAGGAGCACAACAGCTTTATTGCAACAAGCGAGTGCGTGCGAGTGCAAAAGTTACAACGGCCCCGCGATATTTGAAGGGAACTTTCTGACATTGATCCAGGCTGCCTGATAGGCGTTAGTGAACACCCATCAACATCGATCGTGTTTC